>JABCKH010000501.1:0-13454 GCA_018851285.1 Lyophyllum semitale | reverse complement strand
GGTCTGCCCTTTGTATTCTCTTCGCCCTGCCACCCGCCACTCCTTCGTCTATCGGGGCCGTTTGCTTCGATTAGGGCTGGTAGAATGTTGCATCTGTCATTTTGGGCCTGTTGGTGGTGGACGGCGACGGCGTTGATGACAGTTGGTGGAAGGAAGTTGATGTTATGAGCTTGCGGGTCACTGTGCTTCGATAAGTCGGAGTTCAGAATATTACTATATATGGACATGTGCCTGATTACGTAGTTAGTTAGTCCAGCTCTTGAGCTCGAGAAAAAAATTCCGACCCCGGGTCATAATTTTAGAAGCCGGCACCCCCTTGGGTGCACAGGCAGAATCTATAGGTAAATGATATATCAGACACGCCTCATATTAGAGGGTTTCATGTATCAGCAAAATATCTACAATTATAGGTGTGTGATGTATCATACTGCCAGGTAATGGTGGGGGAGAGTACCTACGACAAAGTCACGGCAACGATCGATCATCGGCATTCAAGATGAACCGCTGAGACATACTACATGATTATCTTCTAGCTCATCTGTTTGACTAGGTGGCTGTCTTCGACCTTGGTAGTCGCCCGGGTCACCTCGTTCCATATGTCAATGGTGGGTAATTCCTCGGGCAGCCGTTCGGTGTGGTGAGGAATAGTGTCCAGTGAAACACCAAGCCGAAGGGGTTTTCGAGATCCACTGACCACAGAGCGCAGGGTCCAGAGAAAATCCTGAAGTTGTGCGGGAGAGTTATGCCTAGACCATGACGGACAATTTGCAGTCCATAGACGCATTCGCCCCGCTACCGTCTTCCATCAACCAGCTACATTAGGGCATCTAGCCTACATTATCCCTCTGGGATAGTGAGCTGGTGCGGGCCGATGCATATGGGCTGGATTTCGATTGAACTGCATAGGTCAGGAAAAACCTGCTTTGAGTCACGCCGGGGCATGGGGTGCAGGGCAAACAAGGAGCCTGAAAAGGCGGTACATCCGACATCGACCTCGGGGCGAGGGTATTACAGGGAAATATCGGCCGTTCGTGCCAAGTTCGTTCTCGAACCTCTGATACGCGGACATTGTCTTAAGACGGAACAATGAGCAAAGTACTGGCATCATACTCCCGCCCCAACAAGACGAGTCTCGACCAGAGAAAGGGCCTCACGAAACTTATTGTGATCGCGGCCGCCATCTCCGAAAGCTATAGCGGCACTTGAGCGTGGAGATGTGACGTTGACCAGTGAATGAAACCAGAATACAAGCCCCCGCGAAGCCCTAGCCCTCATGACGACGTTCGACAGGTTTGGAAGCGGAAGCATGCCGCATGGTGCCGGTGCCAAAAGAGCTAGAGGTGGTAGTTCCGGTTGAAAAGACACTGACTAACCCGCGATGTTCGCAATGAAGCGATATAGAAATATCAGAGGAAAAAGCACATAGATCACGAGTCGACATAGGCATTGAGAAAAATACGAACGTATTTGGCAGAATGAAGACACGCTGTGCACAAAAGCCAGCTAGAAAAGTTGAAACGCGCCAGCGGAATTCGAAAAGTAGACCATGGACTCCCAGGCTACCGTACACGGCAGTCTCCGTCAAAAATATGGGTGATGAGCCACGACCGCGGTTGAGCCACAACCGCAAGCGCGGGTCGTGGCTCAACTTTGAACGTACGTCGTGGCTCAGCTATGAGGGCTTATCGATTATCATTTATGTCTCACTCAGGTCTGTTCTAGTCTGTTCTTCGTGGATACCTCTGCATCCGCCTCAGTTTCGTTTCCCCTCTGGAAGCGCCACAACCCGTCGCGACCCTTCACTCAAGCCGCTTAGCTCCTCCGGTCACGACCTGATCACGCAACTTGAATCTGAATGCATTCCAAGTCGTGTGCTGGTAGGTGCCAATGGCTACTTTTGTGTAGAAGCCATCACGGTGCATCACGACCAACTGTCATGGGCCCCTTGGTATTGGCCCCTTGGCATTGGCAACTGGCAACTTGCAATTTACTTACAACGTTTCGCAAGTCTATGATACAAGTCCCACGGGTAAGTATGCATGAATCGCGTATAAAAGGCCGACTGCTGAACCAAGGATTCTCCAGAGCTGGTCTCTTCACAACACACAACTATCCTACTACTACGCGTCATGAAATTCTCTTCTACCCTTCTCTTTGCCCTCCCTCTCCTCTTTGTCAGTTCGGCCGTCGTCGCCCAAACTGAGAACGCGGACGACCTCGTGACGATTGCAGCACGCAACCTTGCTGCTCGCCATGCAGAAGAGTGGGACATTTTCGAGCGCGACTTCGAGCCCGAGTTGCTTGCCGCGAGACACGGCATGGGCAAGCGCGACTTTCTTGCCACGAGACACGGTATGGGCAAGCGCGACTTCGAGCCCGAGTTTCTTGCCGCGAGACACGGTATGGGCAAGCGCGACTTCGAGCCCGAGTTTCTTGCCACGAGACACGGTCACGGCAAGCGCGACTTCAAGCCCGAGTTTCTTGCCACGAGACACGGTCACGGCAAGCGCGACTTCAAGCCCGAGTTTCTTGCCGCGAGACACGGTATGGGCAAGCGCGACTTCGAGCCCGAGTTTCTTGCCGTGAGACACGGTATGGGCGGACGCGGTGGTACACGCGGCGGCCACGGCGGAGGTGGCGGAGGCGCCGCCGGCGGATCACCATACTGAACGCGAGATGGTCTGTGGTTGCTCTTCATATTATGTTGTGCCCATTGATCCTGACTGGTTGACCCATCTAGGCCTGGGCATGATTTGCCTCAAAGGGACCTGAGGGGAGACATTGTTCGTTGAAAGTCGTGAGTCGTCACTTGTTCATAAAGCGTCCATCCAATTGATGTTGTTTGCCAGTTTCCGCTTCAAGTATGTGGGATGGTTTGTAAGATAGTTGGTGTATGACCACATTATGCCCAATGATAATCGCTGTGTTGCTGCTATGTCTGTTGGGCTTGAGTGCTAGATGTGAAACTGCGAGACTTGTCTGTATATTGGGTGATCCATGCGACGACATTGTCAACGGAGACCGTAACTGTAGATTTGGCAATTACATACGAGTCACACTATGTACTGCGTTCCGACTTCTTAAGCACCAGGCAGGCGATAGATTTGGCCTTGCCCCACCCGTCACCCCTCGTAAGCATTCGAAGCTACGCTCACAATTGTATACGTAGATATCTCCAGTGTTAAGTATTCATTTTATAGTGCAGGTATGCCGAACAGGTATGGAATTTGTACAGGTGTGTCAGCTTCTGCGAAGGAAAAAACATCAGTGTGGGTGTATGTAGAAATGCATGATGAGTCCAGAGTGATGAACATGATGATGTCAATGCAGAGATCGTAAAACAGCTAGAAAGCAAAGGAATCCAGCGACCGAGAGCCAGGCCTATCACCTCAATCCAACCCCGCATCCGCAGCCTGCAGCACCACCACACCCTCACCACACCCCGCCACCACAAACGCCGTCGCCACGTCCCCAATCGTCTTCTTCACCTCCGAACCCACACTCCCATACTCCTCCATCAGCTCCTTCAGCTCCGCCCGATGATTCTCTACCGCCAGCCGCCTCGACCTTCCAGTCACGACCAGCAGCCGTGCGCCCGCCCGCCGCGCATTCTCAGCCTCGCGGAGCCCCGCACGCAAAGGCACCGGCGTCGCGAACTCTCGGAACTCGATGCGCGCAAGGGCGGATGCGGATGCGGAGGAGGACGAGCCGGCGTCGGTGCGCGGCGCGACGTACCGCGCCCACGCGATGTTATCTGCCGTCTCGGACTGCATCCGGAGCTCAGTATTGGGCTGCCCATACACCGTATCAGGGAACCCAGTGACGCCCTGCACGCATTACCACATCATCAGTTATCACATTCATCAACCCCTGAGAAAGAAAAAAATACGCACAGAAGCAACAGTAAGCGCATTTGCATCCTCCGCTTTGCCGCCGACGCCGATATGGGCCGCAGGTACGGGCGAGAGTGGCGCATCCACGTCCTTCTTGATCATCCGCAGCACCGTCGCCGTCACCCTCTCGTTCTCACACACCTGCACCACAAACTCCAGCGCAAGTCTATCATCCGGCCCGCCATAGAACGGAAGGAACACATGCTGCGCCCCGCTCCCTCCCACAAGCCCCAGCCCCACCGAGCTCTGATCAACGAACACCGCAACGTCCGTACGCGCCTGCGCGAACACCCCTCTCACAAAGTGCGAATGGATCACCGCCGACGACTTCTCCGCCCCCGTCCCTGCAACCCCAGCCGTCTTGAACAGCAAATCGAACGGGTTGTGGGACTGCACCTTGGGCGTGCCGGACTTTGACGACGTCGGCATGTGCACGTCCTCGCCGACGCCAGTGCCGCCTTCGACCGAGGGTGGGAGCCACGGCAGCATGATCATATCCGATCCGTGATTGCGTGCGTGCTCGGCGACGCTGTATGAGAGGTCGTCGTATGTGACGATGGACATGGCGGGCGTGATGGGGAGCGCGTTGAGCTGGCCGAACATCTTGAAGACCGCGAGGAGCGGGTCAGTGCGCAGGAGAGTGTCTGCGACGGAGGACTTCATCACCGCAGACGTACGATCGGAGAGCTCGATGAGGCGGAGCGCCTCGATGGAGAGCGGGGCCGCGTGCGCATGTTTCATTTTGGCAGAGAGCCGGCTCTCGGTGGAGGAGCGCTTGCCGAGAGAGACGGCGGGTGTGGAGGGCTGGATGAGCTGGGAGAGCGCCATGGCGCCCGGGAGGTGCTCGAGCTTGTCGAGGACGACGGTGAAGCGCCGTTTTGCAGTTGAGTCCCCGGTTTGGGATTTCCTGTCGTCACCGCGGGCCTCGTCGTCTGCAACATTTCCGAAGGTGGCGCCGGTAGTGGAGATGCGCCTGCGCACATGGGGTGGGTAGAACCGGGTCACCAGGGGGGTGGTCATGAAGGTGAGGATGAGCGCCTCGAGAACGAACATGGAGAAGACGCGCTGAGGGTCAAGGTGCGTTAGCGTTGCATTGATTGTGAATGTTGAGGAAGCTTACCGGTGTCAGGATACCCGCAGACAGCCCGACGTTTAGAACGATCAGCTCGACCAACCTAGTAGATTAGATGTCAACGATTATCTCCCACTAAATTTGAGTACGACCCACCCTTTACAACTCATGAGAGAACCAATAGCTCCCGCCTCCCTCCAGTTGAAGCCCGCAGCATATCTCGCAGCGAGTGCACATCCACCAAACTTGCCAATGAATGCGGTGAATATGATTGCAATAGTATAAGCCCAAGTGATGCCTGGAAGAATTTCAGCCTCTCAACATGATTATATGCGGGTGAACAACATCTACCATCGCTTAAAAGGCCGAGATCCGTAGACAACCCAGAGAGTGTAAAGTACTGCAGAATGTCTCAGCATGTCATGTTCAAATAACCGGGAAGACTAGTACATACCAAGGGCAGGAATATGATCGCAACCATATCTTCTAGCTTTTCCGTTAAAGTGATTGCTAGGTTTCCCTCACGAGGGACGATGATTCCGGTAACAAACGCGCCTGTAATAAATATTATCAAATTAGCTCCAGTCGTTTATCCGCTCCACCAAACACTCACCGAAGATAGCATGTACGCCTATAACGTCCGTAAAAAAGGCCGATCCGAATAAAATTAACATCGTAACAGTCATGAATAGAACTGTTGGTCCACTCTCAACTGCGCAGCACGATGTGAGTACGATTTAATAGGGAGAGAGAGAGATCCCACGTACTGGAGCCAGTATTCCTGGCCAGCCACTTGAGGGCGTACCGAACGGGGAATAAGAGGAACAGAGTCCAGCCCACGCAGGCCAGGAGGATATAGACGGCGGTCACACCAGTGCCGGCATTGACCAACGCAACACTGAGCGCGAGGAGCACCCAACCAACTAGTAGAAAAACCGTCGTTAGCTGTGTAGGAGCACCGATATATGCATAACTCGCTGATGTCATTTCCTACACCAGCTGAGAGCACCACGATGCCCACTGTGGTGTCCAACAGCTTCAGCTCTGTAAGAATACGACACAGGACAGGGAATGCCGTGATGGAGAACGCGACGCCGGCGAAGAGCATGAAGTGAGTGAACTTGATGCTCTCGCTAATGAACTGCTTGTACAGCGGGACGGCTAGGCCGGCCCCGATGCCGAATGGGAGGACCATCCCAGCGAGAGCGATTGTTGCTGAGAGGCGGGCGTTCTTTTTTATTACGTTTCCATCGATTTCAAGCCCGACGAGGAAGAGGAAGAGGCATAGGCCGATGTTGGCGGTGAGGCTGAGAAAGGGCCGGGACTCTTGCGGGAATATATGCTGTGTGAATCCGGGTACGCGACCTGGAGCAGACGTTTATCAGCTGTTGGGTGCTTGGAAAATACAAGATAAGTCACCGAAGGCAGTTGGACCTGGATATATGCGTGAATTTCTCGTTGAAAACGGGATGGTTGAACAACGCACCGAGAATGATACCACCAAGCACCTCTGCAATGACCTTTGGCTGGCGAATTTTGCGCAGAACAAGCGATAGCAAGCTCGCTGTAGCGACGATGATCCCTGTTAGACGATGTCAGGAACTGGCGCCGTCGTCAATTCAAAGTCTACCATACCTAGTTGGATGATCCATAGCCGTAACGGGTCCGCGGTATTGACCGCTGACGGGTCCTTTCCGCTCAGAAGGCCCCCCTCGAAGCCCAAATCAGCATATCATGCCAAGAGACCAAGGACTTGGCACTCACCTGCTCAGCTGCCGCCCGTTTCGCGTGAAAGAGGCTAATGACGGTGTTGGAGAACTCTGGCATCGAGGCGGGCACCTGCTAGAGCGCGTAGGGAGAGATGGTGGTGGTCGGAGGGAAAGGAGACGTGGAGGTGGTAGTCCAGCTCCAAGCTCGTACGGGGAAGATGGAGCATCACCTTGACATGGCAGAAATCTTCAGATGCTTAGATAGATTCGATCATGCTTCTGAATCCATTTTCCGATCATAACCGTACGGTTACCGCGCTCAACATTCTTTATCATGGCAACTCGATGCTCAATGCCAGTACTACATACACTATTAATCCCTCCGTCATCGAGGTAACCTCTCGTGATTGCTTCAGATCTGAGAGTCCAACAAGATCTTTTACATTTACAAGTTTTTAATACCCACTATTACGCAACCGGGAGCCTAGTAAGAGCCCATTTAAGAATTCCCCAGTGTCCTCCCAGACCCCCAATTATATCCCGTCGACCCCGAGGCCCCAGCGCCTCCACCAGCCCCAGTCCCAGTCCCAGCCCCAGCCCCAGTCCCAGCCCCAGGCCCCGTCCCAGTCCCGAGCGTCCGCCTCGGTGGTATAATATGCACGCCCCCCGCAACGCCCGCATTCGCCGCCGCCTGCCCGGGCGGGGGCGGGGGCACATTCCCCTCTCCCACAAGGTTGCGCATCCACTGCGGGGCCTGCCCATACGCCTGCAGCACCCCTCCGCGCGCGCCCGGGCCCGAGCCCCACACGCCCCACCACCAGAAGTGGCCGACAACGGCGCCTGCGACGGCCTGGGCGGCGTAGCTAGGCCCGCCCATGAGGAGGTCCATGCCGATCACGGCGTAGGGCAGGTATTTGACAGGGAAGGTGATGAGGCCCAAGAGTGATGTTTGTGCGCCGAGGGGGGCAAGGGATGAGGAGAGGTAGATGAGGCAGACGAGAAGGGGGTGGAAGAAAAGCATTCCGCTGAGGGGACTGGTGGCTACCTGTTTTATGTGGGGAGGAGGTGAGAAGGGGAGGAGTGAAAGAAGCTGTGGCGACGTACGATGATTGAGCCGCAGGCAAAGAGAAGTTGGTAGGCCAGGTCCGCTGATCTCCTGGAGTATGGTCCAGATTCCAACTGTTCTGTTGTGCGGCTGTAAGACCAATGAACGTCAATGACTGACAAAAACTCAGGACTTGAACTCAACTAGAGCATCACAAGATCGAAAATGTAGTTAATTCCAGAACCTATTGATGAGCCAAAATTTCAGCGCCCAGAAGGTCAGAAAAGACTCGGAAAAAGAAACAACTGACTTCCAAGGAAGAAACTTGTATAGAGCCTCCATAGCTTTATTTCGCATTGAGCCGTCAGTAGCTGTGTAACGAGCCAATGACGCCCACGTACCTGGAGCTTTTTGAAAACCAAGTCATAACTGTAGAGGATCCTGTACGCCGAGACCATGTTCATCAACGTCGGGATCGTCACCGCCAGCGACGAGGCACATAGGAACCGGGTCACCGGTGAAATCTTGCGCAGTTCGGCTGCGAAACCCTCCATTGTGCAGGCTTATATAAAGTTGTCCAACTAGATCGATAGCGCCTTGGAGACTATGCTTGGTAGAGCGTCGAGTGCGATGTAACCGCTGCACGATGAACGTGGTGGATGGTCGACGTGTTCAGCCTGCGTAATTGCTTGACGTGAAGGCTGCAGCCAAATAACGCGACATCCAAATCACTGGATCATTTGTAACGTCCGCATCGGCGGCATCACTCTAGGTTACATTTGGATATGTCTACAGTCTTCAAATCATTACTTGACAGTCCCTCACTATCCCCAATACCTGATCCTTCCCAAGTCTCACATCCTGTGCATCAGCCTCCCATCGTACGTAGTATGAAGCGCCTCCAACCTCCAGGACACCGTAGTTGAGGATTTGAAAATGCAATGGGAGTTCCCCGCTGGATCTGAAAACCCGACGCACCAAGGAACCTGGGGATACCTTCCACCCAGCTAAGTGTTGGTCGCTAACGGTCTCGAAAGCTGCACCTGGCGGGACGAGTGCAGATGGCGTATCCGAGGCTGCGGGGAACGTGGCTGACCAGTTTACGGAGGTACTGTATTGTGGTGAGCACTAGTTCGATGTTGGATAAGGCATAAACAGACATACTAATATTGTGAGACAGCGTGCAGGAGTTGGGCAAGCAGCAGCAGTAGAGGTCGACATGTCTAGGAATAGTCGATAAACTGGGCAAACGGAGGTTTAAGCACTCAACTCCTCCGCTGTTTGAGCGTCGTGTTCAATTCTCCGCTCTAGTTCGGCCAAGCGGGCGAGGACTTCAGCTCGTGTTTGAAGTTGAGGCATTTCAACCTCAGCTTGACGGAAAGCTTCGGATACCCGAGTGTATATGATGATTCGATTCGGGTTGTATCTGAGGGCGTCGATGTGCACTTGAGAGAGGTTGCAATACCTGTAACTACTAACACAGGGGGGCATAGTTCTCAATTGTGAACTCGGGCGCGGATATGGATGCAGATGCGTGTGCAGAGTATTGTGACATCGGAGCTGGGAGCAGAGGGGTCTTCTAGAAAGTGAGTGAGGGGGAGTGAGATGCGCACAGGACACGTACTTGGGCTGGCGAAAGGAATGAAGAATTCACGTCTGCTATTAGGAGGTGGCTGAAGCTGGTGAAACGCTCTTGGAATTCATCACAGCTAGGAGAGGAGGCGGCACTGAGAAGGTCCACGTTGATGCATCTGTCGAAGAGACCAAGTCGAACAAAAGCCAAATGTGCGTCAATGAATGGAGACATTACCTTAGCTTCAGCAGCTACAAAACAATATATTTCGTCGATAGCTCTGCTGTTCACGCGCTGGAAAGAGCGCAGATTCACGCGTCAATCTTAGGATGGCTTCCGACACATCCAAACGATCCATCCGAGGACTGTTATAGATAAGATAACCTTTGCGCTCAGGTAGTAAGGAACGGTGAGGTCGGTGAGCAGCGGACTCGCAGTCCGAGCCAGGTGGTCGTCGTCACGACGTCGTGGTCAACATAATTATTCGAACTCGGACATGTGATTCAATTCGGCACGCATCTTGATTCTTGGCCGTCAAGTCTTCAATTTGAAGTCCCACACCGTAGTGAAAAGGCTTGTCGTGTGGCGAAATTACAGCACAGGTGCGCAATATATTGAGTATTTCTGTTGTACTAACGTTGACAATCTATTCCTCAAGTTCAGTGATGATTTCCAGAGTCGTCCGAGTCATTCCACCTGCAGCTCTCAGAAATGATAGCTGGTCCATGGCACGTCTGGTTACACGCTACTTGAACGCGCCTGCGAAATAATCCTTGAATATTCCAGCCGGTGGCTCGACAACGTTGGAGCTAGCTGCAGAACAGGTTGCGGAACAAACCCGTCAGACTCAAACACGCAGACGAATTGTCAGAAAACCGCATAAAATTCAATCATCTGACCCGAACCACCTCAAATCCGCCGACTTTCTTGATCTCTCTAACAACCTCACGCGTATGCTACTTTTAGGATCCGATTGCGTACGTCTCTATTACAGCCTGCTCGGGCAAAAGTGGACACCTTTCCCCGACAACACTCGCGGATTCCTATATTACTACCGTCACACTGCTACCCCGTTCACGATAGGCGAAATCCGGTTCCGCCTCACCCAAGACGATGATCCAGCCAAATTCAAGGACGGAACAGATCTTATAGGGCATATGGGGACTCCCTGGTCGCTCAATCTGCTACAAGTAACACAAACCCCTCTCAAACCGTTTAAGAAACAACTTGTCAAACAGGGTCTCGTTAAACCCAAGCTTATGCGCCAGATGGAGAGAATTTTTAGTGAATGCAACATCTCTAGAGACACTCTGACTATTCAATACCTAGAGGAGCCATTCCCCATGGACCTTAGTGAGGCACGGGGCGCCGTTGTCCGGGTGCTCACACCCCGTGGAGTCGGAATTGTTGTTTTCCCCGGGATATTCGGTGACCACCGAGAGTCGAGTCAATGGCGTCCTTACACCGGTACTATACTTAATAATCCTTTCTATATGGCATACTCACCGCACCATCTCAGGACGCATTCTAGTTCGAATAGAACGTTCGACGCTACCGCGACACGCGGTGACCAATTCCGTTGTCCTGCGCGTGTTGAAAATCCTGAAGCCCATCAGAGTAATTGACCCAGAGTATGACAAGTTTGTACCCATGCCCAAGGAGGGATCATTAGTCGAGCGCCCAACGAGAGTATTCAGAATAAACCTCGACAAACCCGCGTTGGCATACAAGGATCTTAATTTGTTCTCAAGGTACGGAGTCTGACTGTCTGCCAGTCTGAAAGGCCCTAACATCTGAACTAGCAGCTAGCAAAGTCGGGCTTCATCTGGCCAGCCTCTTGTTGGTTACCCTGCGTTCCGAAACGGTGCCCGAGATAACACCTACTAGCCAAGCTCCTTCGCACAAATAGTGTTCTTCCAACCAACCACTCCTTGCAAAGTAAAATATGTACAACTCGAGGTGAGGTGCGAACAGGGAGAACGGGGACGGGAAGGGGCTGTGGAACTGAAAGAGAGACATCGCGCGCAGAGTAGAATACACTCGTGGATTTTCAAACGGATCTCTGCGCCGTTTGAGGTCATTACTACCTATACAATCCCTTTATACGGAGCAAATATTGTGCTTATTTTTCTTATATGAACCCATCGGTTGTACCTTATGATAGGTCTTTAAGCACTTCAAGTGGAGGACTAGTCAAGGGAAAATGTCGTTCATCTAGGATCTCTATATTTCGTAACAGTCTCAGATGAGAGGATAAGGCGATATGTGTAGGCCTATGTTAATTGACACACAGTAATGGGAGAGGTCCGAAGTTGAAGGCTCGCGATAGAAAATACCTGTTCCTTCAAGTTTCTTCGAGGGTAGGTTATAATTCGAAGAATCCCGGTTTTCTTAATAACAATTGCTTGTAAATAATAACTATGTCTGCACAGATAGTGACACTTGGACGACACTGTTCACAGGAAGTTCGTTGTGATATAGAACAGAATCCCTACCGCGGATGTTATTATAAGGTTGGGAACGTAAGAAAGAGGTTCAACTTCTCACCTAGTATTCCGCACATTAGCCCGGGACGCCTTCTACCAGGTCAAACAAGACACAGCCGCGCCCGGATAGATTCTTGCTCCCGCGCTGCAGCAATAAAAGGTATGAGTCTCTCGACTTCCGTCCACGCGTCATCCAACTCAGTCTCGAGCTGGCCTTCGCAGCCACCTATCCGCTCAATTCTCGGAAATATATCCGAAAGAAATGCGGCTACCGCCGGAGCGGAGGAAATAGGAGATGTCCCGACTGTCATAAGTTTGAGTAAAGAGTTGGATATCTTTGCACTGGTTGACTTGAGCTCAGGGACGGTGCGAGCATCGAAGGTTATGTAAAGTTCATGAAGGTTTTGACAGTGTTGAACAAGTGGAAGGAGGCTGGAAAGTGTGGCTCGAGGATGACTACCAGGCCGTAGGCTTTCGAATTCCAGGGTACAGAGGCGGGGCCAAGCCATTGCCAATTCTTCTACGAAACTGTCATCGAAGTCGAAACCATAAACGGCGGAAAGCCTGACGAGGGACAAATCAAAAAAGACGAAAAGTGGTTTTATGAATTCAGCTGGGATGACGAGGTGTTGGGCCGCGACCATTGTATCAAAGACATCGTCTGGGGAATAGTCGAGAATATGGAGCTTTTGGAGTGAAGAAGGGAGGCAAGTGACACTCAAGGTCCTGATAAGCTCCATCCATGTCGATACATCTGTGGAAGGGTCGAAGTTGCACCAAAACCGAATCTCAGCCAAAGCTGAACGGGGAGACATCAGTTTTAATAGCTGTGTGCAAAACGATAGGTTTTCGTCGACGACTTTGATTTCTTCAAGCGCTGGAAAGAGCGGGCAGTGATAAGTAACAGGAAGGTCTGTCCCAAACTTGTCCGTGGATTTTAGAGTGAGGTATCGCAGAGTTGGAAGTGTCGCAATGTGAACAAATGCATCTGTTGACAGAGTACAGGTCAAATGCGACACTGTCACACTCGTCAGATGTGATCACACTCACACTCGAGTCAGCCACAGTCATTCTCAACACCATCACGCTCACGCTGGAGCCCGCCATGCTCACACCAAATGCAGCCACACTCACATCAGGTCAGCCACACTCCTTTGCCTCTCATCACACTGGTTTGGACTTAGAATAGCTCGAGTTCTTATAATGAGGTGGCATCGGCGACATGGAACTAAGTATTACTCTACCACGAAGTGATTTAACCAGACATACGTTTCGTGAGGCAAAGAAAGAAACAGACATTGAGACGATTTTCTCGGCTATGTTTGCCTCCAGAACACGAGCCCGTACTTAAGCTTCAATGACCTTATTTAGAGAGCTTTGATCGAGCTCGTAGCGTTACATGGCAAGGAACTTCGGATCGATGTTTGCGCACACATGAAATACTCGAGACGGCTCTGCCTGCATGAAATAGTTGTACCTGTAAAGATGTCAAACTGGAACTTCGAGTCACCTTCGCCTGTTCCCCCAGTCCATGAGTCCTGATCCTAAATTCACGTTAACGGCATATATAAATAATTGGAATGGCAGACATACCTTGTTCTCCAGCTCAGGTTCTGGAGATGTCTCGAGGTCCGAGCTTCCTGTAGCTTCCTCTGAGCCAACCACCGTCTCGCTAC
>JABCKH010000500.1:0-13544 GCA_018851285.1 Lyophyllum semitale | reverse complement strand
CTCCCTACTCCCGAAGACCAATGCATCTACATGGCTACGTTCCTCGACACTGGAGCACCAAAACAATGGTATACTTCCGTTAAAATCACTAACCCTCGTCTTTTCTTAGATTTTAACGCATTTTGCAATGCGTTCGAGCTTCATTTTGGAAACCCCGACATCGCCGGCACTGCAAAGGACAAACTCGACGAACTATTCCAAATCGGATCTGCTGCCGCTTACGCTGCACGCTTCATGGAGCTTATCGTACATGTCGACTGGTCCGAATCCAGCCGAATTGACAAGTTCTATCGAGGTCTCAAAAGTACAGTAAAGGACGCCATCGCCTTGACAGCCGTCGACACCCGACCCAAAGAATTCAAGAAATACACGGACTTCGTTATCGAAATCGACAATCGCCTTCACCGTCGTGAACAAGAACGAAAAAATGAAGCCAAGTCCAATTCCAAGTCCAAAGCCACTCGAACACCCTCTCCCACCATCACTCCCATCACCTCTACCATCACTCCCACCACATTTACCATCGTCGCCGCCCCCACCACTCCTCCTCCCATCACATCTTCATCATCTCTTCCTCCTGGAGTACCAATGGAAATCGACGCTACGCGGATGAACAAACCTCGCGGTCCTCTGACCGCCGAAGAGAGGGAGCGCCGCCGCACTCTCGGCCTTTGCTTGTACTGTGGAGGCCAGAACCACCAGGCTAGCACCTGTCCCAACATGTCGGAGGCGACTAAAAAACGCTTCGCCGCCAAAATGGCTTCTCCTTTGGGGAAAGCCTAACCAAAGCAAGTACCACTGTCCCATGGCTTTTGGTCGATGTTTTCTGGGACACATCCTCCAGCTCCATTCAGAGGACCAAAGCCCAGATTTGTTCGTGGTATGAACAGATCTCATATTTCCTTTTTCTTGTTTTTCTGTTCTTTCTTTTGTCTTTTTTTCAGCCTTCCCTCCATCTTGATGTACACCATGATTGATTCTGGTGCTACTGTATTTTGTATCCTTCAGCATTGTGCTAACCATCCTACCACATCTGGATTGATCACCCAAGACGTACTTGCTCCTGTTTCTCTAGCTGCTACTCCGGCATTCACTGTTGTTGCCATTCAACTGGATTGGCTTCATCAGCGCAATCCTAACATGCTCAAGTGTTATGGATTCTCGGCCAAATCCTCGGAGGTGTGCCTTTAAGGGCTTCGGTCCTGCCCCACAGCCTTCAACTCGTCTTTGGTTTAGGCTTCGGTCTATCCAATTCACTCTTAGCTTCTTTGTTATGGCCTGTTACTTGTAATCCTACGATTACTGGATTTGGACATTGTTTGTACATGTGGCCATACCTGGCCACATCTCGCCATCGTTCCTTTATCTCTTACCACCACCATCGCTCTCGCTTTCTCGCTCTCTCGCATCTTCGTACGAATATATTGAGGTTCTGTTCATTGGTGCGTGTCCTTGTGTTAGGTTTAGTGTAGCCTCGTCCCCCTCTGGGGCCGGGCTTCCACTTTTTTTTGAACTTCAACCATCGATATCGCGATCGATAACGATCTTTGGCCATCGTACACCGTTTCTACGTTGTTCTGTGTGATTTTCATATCGCGGACACTGCTGACGTACTCGACGATCAGGTCCTGAGTAGCGTCCCGCCTGTCAACGCCGTTCATTCGGCCGGCAAGACGCTGTACACTCAACCATAACCGCGCATATATCCAAGTACATTGCCCGCGCTTCGCGCTTAGCCCGCCGTACGAACCTTAGCCCTCTCTTCGGAGAACTAGCCTGACCTTGCACATAGAACCGCCGAGTGCTTGTCGCTCGTGCCATTAGCCGTCCCTTAGCCTTTCTTGCCAAACTGTCTCGAAGACAACCGTCCGTTGCCGTCTCTCTCGAGACGCGTAGCCGAAACCGTGCGCCCTCCCCGGTGCCCTCCAACCCGGACGAGGATCTCCCCGAGCCCGAAACCTTGCCTCCATCGCCCCCATCGCTTTCTCGTGTCCCTTCCCCTGCATCTTCGGACTCTTCTTCCGACTCGTTCACGCATATTGAGGCCGTGGGCACGCACACCTCTTCGTTTATAGAACATATCGCTTGCTCCCTTCGCCCAATGGCCGCCTTCGCATCAAGTATCTCTGCCGTCCCCCTCGCTAGTGTTGAAATGAAAGATAAACGTGTCCCTGTCTTGCACGCTGGCGACCTCACGCCAGGCATCATCAGGGAGTACGAGCATGCCTGCGGAGACTTCTTCGCAACTAGCACCGTCGCAGAGAACGAACAAGTCCGTCGTGCATGCACTGGCATGCGCGACCTCCGCATGCGTGAATGGTATGACAACGACCGTGACCGTATATGCGCCCTCACCTTCAAGGAATTCATTGCTGAACTGAAGAAGAAATACCTGCCAGTCACTTGGGAGAAAGACACACGCAACGAACGCGACAACCTCAAGCTCGACCCGTCCATCTCAACCTTCTGGGACTGGAGTGCCCGAGTCCAAGCTCTCAACGGTCATCTTAACGGCACGGCCTCCTACCACGACCCGAAAACCGACGCCCTTTGAAACCTCATCGGCGCTGGCATGGACGAAGCTCTGCGCCGAAAATGTGACAGCAAGAACGTTGACGACATCAAGGACTTCAACGCATGGCTATTCGAGATCAAACGGTACGACGAGAAACACCATCTGAAGAACAAACGCCACCGGGAGGAGGCAGAGGAGGCTGCGGCACGCGCTGCGAAGCGCGAACACACCCTGGCCTACAACTCTCGCTCGTTCAACGCCCCCTCCCATAACTCCTCGACGTCGGCCTCTTATCGTAACAAGTACTTGAACCCTGCTGCCTCCACTCCCAATCGCAGATCCCAAACGCCCTCTGCCCGCTTCGTGCCCTTGCCCCCCCTAACCGACGACGAACGCGAGCTCCTGCGTGCAAATGCGGGGTGCACGAAATGTCGCCAATTTTTCGTCGGATGCAAACGTAACGCATGTCTCTTCGACTTCCCCGATGGCACGAACTACAGACACCTGACCGCCGCCGACGTTAGCGCCGCTAAGAACCGTAGCGGCAACACCGGCGCCGCTGCTCAACCAGCTCGTCGTCAAGGCAAGCCCGTCGCTGCCGTCGCTGAAACGCAACCGCCGCACTCATGGGCGCAAGGTGGACCGTCCTCGTCCATCGCCGTCGTCTTGCCTGACAGCCCACCCTTCGATGGTTTCGAGGGTTCGGAGACAGACGAGCACTCTGGCGAGCAATCAGACGTGAGTGACGTCCCCATTTCCATTCCTCACTATGTGTGGCAGGGCCTGTTGACGGGTCCTGCGGTCGATGAATCCGTTCCCGTCTCCATGCTTATAGACTCTGGCTCACACCTAGTTTTGATTCATGCAGAGCTAGTCGATCACCTTGGCCTCGAACGTTTCCCCTTGCACAAACCCTTGCATGTGAATGTTGCTATGTCTGATTCTGAGAGTTGTCCTACTACGTTGTCCGAATACTGCAAACTTTCTGTTGTTTCTGCAGACCAGTCGTGGACAGCGAATACAGTCCGCGCAGTCATTGCCCCTCGTTTATGTTCCCCTGTGATACTCGGACTCCCCTTCTTACACACGAACCACATCGTCTCCGATCACTTCAACCGCACCGTTGTAGACACCCGCTGTAATTACAATTTGTTAGACACCTCACCAATTCGTCCCCCGGCAAAACGAAAATTCAAATCGTTGCGCAAAACTATTGCACAAGTGAAGGTCCATCGTAAGGCGTTACTTGTGGAATTGAAAGCTGCATGCGCCGACCGACTACACGACCTGGTTGCGAATGGTTTATTGATTGAAACGGGGGACCATAACATTATCGGCGCTGTGCGCGATAAAATCGTCGAATTATCTGCAATTGAAGAGCTGAATAAATGTGAACTGGAATTTAAAACCGAATTCAAAGATATCTTCGAACCGATACCGCACGTAAAAGATCTACCGCGAGACGTCCTTGCAGAAATACACCTTAAAGAGGCAAACCATGCTATTAAAACGTGATCGTACCAGTGCCCACGGAAATATCGTGACGCGTGGAAGACCTTGATTGGTCAACACCTTGAAGCTGGCAGGATACAACCGTCGTCGTCCCAATTCGCGTCACCGGCGTTCATTATTCCAAAAGCTGATCCGAACGTTCTCCCTCGTTGGGTGAATGACTATCGCCAGCTGAACTCGTGTACGATTCCCGATAATCACCCAATCCCAAGAGTCGATGACATACTTCACGACTGCGCGAAGGGAAAATATTTTGCTACTATTGACATGACTAATTCTTTCTTCCAAACACCGATGCACCCTGACCATGTTCCTCTAACCGCTGTGAGCACGCCATTTGGCCTCTATGAATGGCTGGTTATGCCTATGGGTCTAAGGAATGCTCCAGCTATCCACCAACGGCGTGTCACTGCTGCGCTGCGTGATCTAATTGGCAAAATCTGCCATGTCTACCTGGACGACATTGTTATCTGGTCCGAAACGCTTGAAGAACACCACCGTAATGTACGCCTAATACTGGAAGCCCTACGTGCAGCACAACTGTATGTCAACCCCAAAAAGACTCATTTATACTGCACCAGTATTGATTTCCTCGGACACCACATCTCAGCGACTGGTATCGAGGCTGACGGTAAGAAAGTCGAACGCATTCTAGCATGGCCTAAACCTACGTCGGCGACTGAGGTTCGCGCGTTTCTGGGGCTTGTACGCTACATCGCCGCCTTTCTGCCTAAACTGGCAGACCACACCGGCGTGTTGACAGAATTGACATTCGCCGAGTGCGATAAAGAATTCCCCGCATGGTTATCGCGACACCAGCATGCATTTGATGCTATTAAGGAGCTTGTGATCAGCCGTGACTGTTTGACTACAATCGACCATGAGGACTCATCGAAGACAATCTATGTCACGACTGACGCTAGTGATAAACGCTCTGGCGCAGTGCTGTCCTTTTGAGATAGCTGGGAAACAGCGCGACCAGTGGCCTTCGACTCCATGACCTTTAAAGGTGCCGAACTGAACTATCCGGTGCACGAGAAAGAAATGCTTGCGATCATTCGTGCACTGAAGAAATGGCGTTCGGATCTCTTCGGTGCCAAATTCGTGGTCTTCACAGACCACAAAACCCTTGAAAACTTCCATGACCAGCGTGATCTGTCCCGACGACAATGTCGCTGGATGGAATTTCTCTCGCAATTCGACTTCAAGATCGTATATGTCAAAGGTGAGGAGAACACCATGGCTGATGCCTTGTCTCGCCTTCCTGCTAGTGAACTGGACATGGCAGAAGCGGTCAACGGTGCACCGGACTTCTCGCTGATGCATGACGACGATGTTGTGTCACACTGTATCAATTCGATAATGCCCGTGGCTGCAACTTCGCCTTTCGCGGCCGCGTTTTCCCTCGCACATCATGTACATGCGCTCATGCCGTCGCGATCGACGTCTGTCTCCGTGAACATTGACAAAAAACTAATCAGCGACATAAAGGCTGGGTACAAAACAGATCCCTGGTGCAAGAACCTGGTTGAAGCAGCACCTGGAATGCCCCTCTTGCACTGTAATGGCGGGCTGTGGTTCCTCGGTTCACGACTGGTTGTACCCCGTGTTGGGAATGTCCGCGAATCAATCTTCCAGTCAGCGCACGACGCGCTGGGCCACTTCGGCTTCGAGAAATCGTACTCGTCCTTGCGGGATGCTTACTACTGGCCCAAAATGAGGCGTGACCTGGAGCAAGGATACATTCCTGCATGTCGCGAATGCCAACGTTTCAAGTCAACGACTTCTGCACCAATTGGTCCACTGCATCCCTTGCCTGTCCCAGATGGCCGGTGCGACTCTGTAGCTATGGACTTCGTGGGACCACTGCCCGAAGAGAACGGGTTCAATTGCATCCTTACTATGACCGATCGACTGCACTCCGATATCCAGATTGTCCCGACTCGCACGGACATATCTGCACGTGAGCTCGCAGAACTCTTCTTTGATAACTGGTACTGCGAAAACGGCTTGCCGCTGGACATCGTTTGCGATCGGGATAAACTTTTCGTCTCGAAGTTCTGGAAACATTTGACGACACTGATCGGTGTGAAGATCAAAATGTCCTCTGCATATCATCCGGAAACTGACGGAGCCAGTGAGCGCTCAAATAAAACAATCAACCAATGCCTGCGTTTCCACGTCGACCGTAATCAGAAGGGCTGGTCCCGAGCACTGAAGCGTGTGCGCTTCGATATCATGAACACCGTAAACAAATCTACGGGCTTCTCCCCATTCTACTTGCGAATGGGCCGTTCACCTAGACTAATTCCACCACTAACGAGACCTGTCCGTAACGCGGATACCGATCTCGTTGATGCTTATTCTGTTGCACGCCGGGCGGCCGTTGACACCGCGACCGCCAGGGATAATCTGATGCAGGCAAAGATTCAGCAGGCGGCACAAGCTAATAAGTCTCGTACCATGATTTTCCCATTCCAAACAGGGGATAAGGTCAGGCTGTCGACTAAGAACCGCCGTCGCCTATTCAAACAACGTGGCCAGAAGCGCGCCGCGAAATTCATGCCCCGATATGATGGGCCTTACGACGTAACTGCAGTACACCCCGAGGCGTCCACAGTGACCATTTGCATGCCCAATTCCCCTGAGATGTACAACACCTTCCACACCTCCGAGGTCCTACCCTTCATTGAGAACGATGCTAACTTATTCCCCTCACGTGAATTTGCACAACCACCCTGCGTAATGACCCCTGACGGTCAGGAGGAATGGCTGGTCGATAGCATCATTTCGGAAAGGCGGCGTGGACTAGGGAAACAATATTTGGTGAGGTATGTAGGGTATGGGCCGGAACACGACCGATGGATCGCGGGGAAAGAAATGGACGACAATGCGGCGCTCGACGTTTGGTTGGCAGGGAAAGGTATGGGTTATTGGACATTGTTTGTACATGTGGCCATACCTGGCCACATCTCGCCATCGTTCCTTTATCTCTTACCACCACCATCGCTCTCGCTTTCTCGCTCTCTCGCATCTTCGTACGAATATATTGAGGTTCTGTTCATTGGTGCGTGTCCTTGTGTTAGGTTTAGTGTAGCCTCGTCCCCCTCTGGGGCCGGGCTTCCATTACTACTAACTTGCCTTATCCTGTGCGTCAGGTTTTTTCCTCGAGAGTTCCTCGAGCCTCAATTTCAGCATCAGTTTGAATGGCTACGGTCGCTCAGCTGCTTCACCTTGACGTCCTCGACACCTTCAAAATCATCAGCACCTTCGACATCCTCGACACCTTTGATATATTTCACATCTTTGCCTTTTAAACCTTTGTTTTTGCCATCTGAACCATCTTTTCAACCTCCCGTCCCACCTCCCTTCCTACCTTTCTTCCTGCCTTTTACACGTACATCCCATGTTTTCATCACCTTCCGAATTCTGAATTTCAACCCCATGCTGACACTATTCTTTTGATATTGCAGACAATTTTTTATTACAGATTTACAACATCCTTGTCTCCACAAAACCTTCGTACGCTTTCTTCTCACACACTCATTATTAACCAAATTTTTTCTTTACCTACAGACTCTACTTTACCTTTTACTCCATCCTCCGAGCCACCTACACTAACTCCTTGTCCCTTTGCCCCTCACATAGGTCCTGTGCCCTCGAATTCCCCGCTGCCCGTTGCTCGCATCGCTCCACCCGCTCCCAATGTCCTCCTGCACACTGCTCGTCCTGCTTCTCCTCCCAATGCTCCTGCACACCACACGCACATTGTTCCCTAAAGGGGGGATGATGTGAGGGTCAGGTCCTCGGACCACAGTCTTTCTAGCACATGACACGGACTCTTTACGTACTAACGGACTATTTTCGTACTTGACTCGACTTGTAGTTATTCATGGCCATTCTATTTACCGCTCGTTGTTTGTTTGTATCTCCTCGTCAAGTCAACGCCAGTGACCACCACGTTCGAATCCACTTGTTTCTTGTTCTCGTCCCTTGTCCCTCGCTTCTCGTGCCTGATCGGTCTCAGGCGTGGCCAAGACCATCACACATTGTCGCGAAGAAGCCGCAATTCCTGATTTGGACATGTGCAGCGGCATATGCCGAGCGGGTTGATGGCTTGAGATATCTGCAGAATTGCGGCCTCGAGATCTGCTTCCACAGTCACTTTCTGAGCATGGTTTCTTGACGAAAGTTGCTCAGTTTTTTGTTGGCAAGAAAGTCTTGTAATTGAATTTTTTTTGTTTCAGATTTCTTCATTAGTTTTATGTCTAGATCTAAGGTTATACAGCAAAAAGTCGAAAATCGAATTACAAGACTTTGTTGCCCGTCGTATTCTGAGCAAATTTCATCACTTAAGCTAGTCGTGAAGATGAGTGTGGAAGCCAGTGTCGAGGCCGACATTTGTGTGTCGCTGCATATCTAATCAATTTGATCAAAGTCTACTAATCAATAGATACAAGCATCCCGCAACATTAGTAAGCATTGCCCATCCCCACACCATGTCACGAAAAAGTAACGTTATTGATGCAGTGATGGACGGGATCAACGCGAGAATCTCGCTGTCAAGTTGGCCCAAATTAGATGATTTGTCAGCGCTTGAATCACGAATTGTCACGGTATAAAGGAGAAGACATACGCTGCTCGACGAACATGTATCAATGTACTGAATCAATAGATAATAGGTTATTCCCCCAGAAAAAAACTGGGAAGGATAGCTCTTCTTCTCGTGCCGTAGTGGGTGAAATATTGTTCTCGCCCCTCATATTTCATTTTTCACCATCCACCACCTCGATCTAAATGCGGGAAAAAATGAGAACCGTGTTTATACCATTGTAAACTAGTCAGATCGTAAGTTTGAAGAGGTTTGGAGGTGTAATTAGTCTTAGAGATCGTTATCAGTGCGGTGGTGAAACACTAGTACCCGTGGTGAAACACCCGGTAAGGGATAGTATGAAAACCTTCGTCAGGAGGGGACTCGACAATCACCCCATGGTTTTGCCTGGAACAACTTGGAGAACATAGATACTACAGTTAGAGGCTTGTATCCAAAGCCCTGTGCCATGAATGGTTGTAGTTCCTAAGTTATTCTCGAATGTCCGACTGAAGGGTGTGTCCGAACATCAGGGGAGCGGTAGTATTGCACTGTATGCAATCTGCACTAGAACACGCAGTCTTGCATTCCAATTAGGTAAGTCTCTGTTCATATCAAGTTCATATGTATACATTCACATTGTGATTGAGACTGCATAGCATCGGGGCTTACCAAGTAGGCAGCGATGTAAGATACCATTACATGTTATTAAAAGCTATGTGGCATACGATAGTCACCCCTCTGCGACCTGACAATGATCGCGGAGCCATTGGAACGCTAAGATGACGGATGAACAAAAAGTCAAGACCCAAGTAATTGCTACTCACCTTTGTCAGATCCCTTAAGGTGGCCGTCCGCTAATACAGAGTACATAAACAATGCGAATCGATCGTGTTCGTACTGTTGAGTAACTCGTAAGTTCGATTCCAAAAGAGAGTTGATGATAATCGTGCCTTCTCGAGGTGTAACATTTGCCGCAACTTGTCCTCGTTCCACTCGTCGGTTTCCGGTGCAAGGATAAGAATCGGCCTTCCGAGCGTTTCGTTAGTCAACAAACTAAGCAGCTCCTTCATTGAGTCTGCGAGCAGATCATAGTTCATGATGTAAACGACGCCGTCAACGGAAGAAGACGTAATGGTGTTGCGGAATTGCAGACGTCCTAGTCTAATCAGAGTGCATTGGTATACTGGAGGGGAGGAGGCTCGTACCGGGTGGGTGACCACTGGTAATAAAAGCTGTCATGGCCATCTCCTCGACTTCGAGCTCCTCCTTGACTGTGATGCCAACTCAATTAGGTAATCTTAAAAGGGGTGCAAAGATAGGTACGGACCCGGTGTGATTTCTATCCTCGGTGGTAACAGATATCGACCAGTTTTGAGGGCATGGACTACCGCCTGTTGACTTCTACTAAGAGTAATGCTTCGTCCAGCGTTTGAAACCTCACCATAATTTCACCAACGTGGACCCCGTCAAACGCGATGCGCTTCCTCTCAATCAGTCCTAGTAGTGAAGAAATATCAAGAAGTCCAACAAGGGGTGAAAATATGAAAAGACTAACCAAGTTTTATAAGAATGTTGCGAAGCATTTCTGGAGCTGTTGGGTGAGGCTTGGAGTTTGGACTCGGATAAGGTTGTGACGACATGCGGCTAGACGCCCTTGCCAAGCACCGTCAAATAAGGGGTGGCTGAACACAATTGGCACGCTCATCTTGCGTCATCCCACAAATTTGCTCTAGATTTTCCTGGGACGAAGTCAGTTGGAAGCCAGAATCTATCGATTGTTAGTATCACAGGTTATGGATTGTCACAGCTATAGGTTGGACTGTACAGTAATTTCACTTCAGCAGCGGCGAGCCTCCCCAATTCTGCACCATAAGTACTATCACCTACCTGCCAATGTTTGGTCGCTTCCTTCAGTCGGTCATTCTGGAAGAGCTCAAAAACTCTTGCGAACTCCACTTCAAGGCATCTACAACTTGATGTTTGTCTCTCCTTCCCAAGTACGTCTGATCACGTTTGTATAATAATTATTGACGCAGGCACACTTGATGCAGCATTCTTCTGCACGATCTATGGTTAGCATCGGCCCAGAAGCCGGCGGCTTCGTTGTTCAGACCGTCTGCATTAAATTGGTCTTCATCGTCATTGCAGGTACACTGGTGACACCGTGTATAACCCCGAACCCAGTCTGACAATCGTGTTTTATGAAAGTTCAGTGTGGTGTCGCAGCTCTTGTTGGTATACCACTCCTTCGGGAAGCATACGCACCCGTTCTGCGCCGTTGCATCGGTCGAGCCTGGAAAAATAGCTAGAACACAGGCGGTACTCGTGCAAGGCGCTGAATCAAGGCTCGCATTCCTGTGAATGAACCTGAGCCGGCCTACCATGATTTTCTTCACAAGCCTCACTTGGCGCCGTTTTATGTTCAGTCTGTACTTCGCACTGTGAGTCCTGGTTTCCTCGAAGACTCCCACTCATCCCTTTTGACTCTCAGCAATGCTGGTAACTTTCTCTTCTTCTTGAGACGAACAAACTTTTGCTAACTACACTTCAAGGGATCTACTACCTGATAATAAAACATGGACACAGGCATACTTAACGCAGCATTCTTCCGCACGACCTATGATTTCGGGCCTGGCTTCGGCGGGCTCGTCTATCTTAGACTAGAGTTCGGTTCATTGCCATATTTGCCGGAGCCATCTTTTCCAATAAAGTATACAAATACGTGCGCGCCCTTTGCCCCTTCGCAGAACTTCAAAGCTTATATGCTCGCACAGCTGGCGGACAAGAATGGAAGAAAGGGGATGCTGGAGATGGGCTTTTCGGAGGGTCATTCTTCGTCCCCATTGGACTCTTTTACGTCGCCTAGGCTCGCCATTCAATGGTTCATGATAGACGAATGCCCTTGCAATTGGTATGGTTGGTCCACTGAAGCTAAACTGCATTGGATGATGCCCATCGTGGGATCTGGTACTTTTGGATTTGGTTCTGGTCGCTGCTGAGTTTGCGTCGATGAGAGCTGACGCCGCTCGTCTTTAAGGGGTTGTGACGACGACGTACTACCAGTTCACATGTCGCGGCCGAAGTTGTTGCGTGCAATCTGATTTCGTTCATCAGACTCTCTATCTGGTCGACGCCTTTCGAATACGCCGCCAGCGCAACGTTCGCAGCTTTTGTATGTCTGCATGCATTGCTAGCGCTCAGCTAACACCGATACTTCTGCTTCATAGGTTCTTTGATCCATTCTCGGATTCGGGTTCTTGTTCTTCGGTAAACAGATGTAGGCGGTGGGAACTCAGTAGGTCTACCCCACTTCTCCACACACTTTCCACGCAATAATCTCTGCCCTGGTTTTCCTTCTGTTCTGCCTAGCTGTTGGCGGGCCTGGCGATTCTTCTTGGGATCACGTTTCCCGTGTGGATATGTTACCGAGGTGGAGCCATCCGCACGAGGAGTACGAGGCGGTGATGGACTGTAGAGACGGGTATCATGTTTTTACGCTATCGATGTCAAAGATTTCTTCACTCTGCAATACTCTTCGCTAGAAAACACACTTGGGATAACGAGGGTTGCTAGTCCCTTCCGATGAAAGCCCATGAACAGACTTCTCACCACTATTACAACCGGAGCAACATCGGTCAGCCCTGTAGGGTGAAGTCAAAGAGACGAGCCTCCAATCGCCTCTTCGGTCTCTGGCGTTTATCCTCTATGTTTTCCATGGATAAGCTGAATGCTAAATATCATCACAGAAATTTCAAAATTTGCAGCGCAGCCTTCTTGAGTATGATGGAAAGCCGCAGGTTTATATCCGCTCTCAAATTTCA
The DNA here is from genome assembly GCA_018851285.1 of Lyophyllum semitale. Taxonomy (NCBI): domain Eukaryota; kingdom Fungi; phylum Basidiomycota; class Agaricomycetes; order Agaricales; family Lyophyllaceae; genus Lyophyllum; species Lyophyllum semitale. The sequence continues at coordinate 1,102 of JABCKH010000500.1, read as the reverse complement.
AAAAACGGCAGGAGTCATGCTCATCGTTGGGCTATTGGATACAACAGCTGGGGCTTTCATCGTACAAAACTACATCTTCCACGATCAGACTGTTCAGGCTAGCAGGCGTGAGAAACGCCCCTTGCCAAGCGGTATCACCGGTCTCTGATATGTAAGGCAGAGAATGGGGGCTCGCTGTGGAAGAAATTGGCATGATAGGTAGAATGGAAGAAACAAAATCAAATACTTGGGTGACCCGAAGTCAACATGCCCTCAACCATGTCTGGCTGCACCGGGAGCGCCGGTCCCGTCCAGGAGTTGCTGGTCCACTGGGTATATGCAATTAATACTTTGTCACACGAGAGCATCAGTATGATGCAGTCTTGCCTGGCGCCAGCCATTCAACATCGTCGGGTTGAAGCTGAGTAAGTTCATGTAAATTGATCGAGATGTATGAGAGATTCATTAGATAAACACATACCTCAAAATATTCAGACCCGGGTTGGAAGTGTACCTAAAACTAACAAGATACCACTTACTCCAGCGAAACAGCCCTGTCCGAATCGTGTTGCGTCCGAAGTGTTTCGCCTCCGTCTCATCCTTCACCAATCCATTGTGTCGGAATAGGCATCCCTTGATATGACGATACTACTCACGAAGAATGTGTACAGTCCTCCGGTGTGGCTGAAATCACCAGCGGTTTGAGTGGGGATCTGACTCGGGTGTTGACCGCGCCGGTATATACTGTGGACATTCCTAAACTCGTGGTCGTTGCGTGGGGTAACTGCGCGGAACAAACGGCTGTTTTGCTGTAGGTGTTGGATATATGGCACGTGTGGGCGGTATCGGAGAGCCAAAACCTGTACTGGCAGAGCTACGAATGGTCGACAGACGAGGTACAGGAAGAACTTGGTGACGTGGAAGTATGAGAATATAGAACCGATGGTGGCAAACACGGGCCAGGGTGTGAAAGCAACTATCAAAGCACAACTGATGATCAACGCATTGCGCGCGATGATCAAAGCTTTGTTGAAGCGACTGCGGATTAGGGTTGTGTAAAAAACCTCCCGACCAGTTTTTGACCGGTAACTTACCTACCTGGGGTCTGAGGTGGTTTTTTACC
>JABCKH010000499.1:0-13593 GCA_018851285.1 Lyophyllum semitale | reverse complement strand
CTTAGTTTTGTTTATTTGGATAAAAAATGGTCTTGTTTGGTCAGATAAGATAAGATAATCTTTCTATATATAAAACATTGCGTGGCCAGTGGGATTGTGAATTGACGCGGTACGAGTGGCTGGTTTTAGGAGCCTGCCAGATATCGTTCAAAATGGTCGAAAAATCGCCCGCGTCACAGGTACCACGGGACTTGGTCGAATCCAAAAATTTCGACCAGGCGGTCACAGGTCACATGCCCGGTCGAATTGATTGAAATAGTACAGTATTACGGAAGATTCTAAGTCGTACAAGAAAAGAGGTAGCCTGAGGAGAAACATAAGTGAACGACGTACTACATCATGTGGGGTCACGCAGTCCCGCGACGGCCATATGGCCCGACCTGTACAACAAGGCATAGATCCCCGTAGATACAGGCCGCTAAGGGTTCATTAACATACACGACAAATGGCGACCAGAGCCGGGAATAAGGCGTCAAGGGAGTGACCCAGGCAAGGTCAATCGTGTTCTTGTACGGCTCACGGTCATTGTCGGTGGGCAGCTCTTTCCCGATCTCATGAACCACTTTCCCGTTGTAAGGGTCGAGCTGACTGTATGTCTCTTCAGTCAAGCCGCGCAGGATGTCGGGGTCAGGGCCTTCGATTTGTTCTTCCTCTATCAGGAGCCTTTGTACCAAGACGTGCTTCCCCTTGTGTTCGTAGGCTACATGCAAGCTGGTGGCGAGGGAGAGCTGTCTGGTCACCCAGTCGATCATGCCGTCGCTGCCCTTGAGGGCCTCGGCGGTATGCAAAGGGATGTTCTCTAAAAAATTATGGTCTTCGATCGGATATTTGAAGCTCAAACCGAACCCGAGGTATCCACCCTGGGGTAGGAACGAGCAATCGGCTAGGGCAGCGGACAAGGCGGTGTGGAGAAGGTGGTCGTAAGCGGCAGGTGCGACGGGAGATGGTAGGCTCTCGCTGGATGGCTTGCGCTCGCAGAATAGGTTGTATGTAAGGGTTACTCTATGCCCGGATCTGACGGTAGTAACCTCGTGGTCGACGTCGCTGTAGAAGGCGATATACGCAACGGAGGGCTGAGCATGCTCATGAGTAAGACCTGACGAGTTGAAAGTCCATTCCTGGCCGAAGTGTCGAAGCACTAGAGCCCCGCCTTCGTGGCGTGTTGGGAAGACGACGACAAGAGATCCGAACATGGTGTCACCACGAGGTGTATCCTTATGGGATTTGAAGAAAGAGTCCTTCTCTGGAAAAAGTCAGTGTAAGAAAGACTTACATGAGAGCCCTCACCGTATACGTTTAACTTATACAGCTCGGCTCTAACGACCTTACTCTCGTCAGCGTCCAAAAGCTGTCCACGAACATAATCAACAATTCCCAGCCTGCTGACGTCGAACTTAAAATCTCCGAGATCCATCTTTCCTGCTTTACGATAGGACTCGTCAAGGACGTCATCCTGATTCATACCAAACGTGGCAGGTTTACAGGCCTGCGCGAGGGCTTCGACTTTACGCTCTGGCGCGTGAGCCAAGTCTAACCAGCTAGGATGTGATCATATGTGGGAAGCATCATGTTCGAAGCATCATGGTACGACTTACCTTGCGTTTTCCCCTTGTTTGTAGAACAGAGTAGCTTCATCGCCATGGATAGGAACAGTGCCGATACAAAACGGGGGATTCTGGACGATTGCTGCCCTAAGGGTGTCAAGGATCTGTGAGTTAGCCATAGCTCGTGGCGTTAGGATATCCCGTAATAGTTCACGGATGCCTGAAACCTGCTGACTCCCGGGCGAGACATCGATGAAAATAGGACCAGTGTGGTCTCCGCAAGGCATTCTAATTTCTAAGATGCGTGAGGTTATCCATTTTTTTTTGCTGAGGTCTAAGTATGTGGCAAGGTGGAAGTTGAGAGAGCCTCAATAGCAATATCGGCCACTGCCATCGAGTAATTGGGGGTTTTTTTTAGGGCGAGCCACTTCTGAGGGCCGCGTTTGGCAATAAATATCTGTTTGTGTCTGTTGAAATGTGTGGCGAAAGAGAGAAAATGAAATAGGAGGCTAATGACCTCCGGTTATATAGCTCGTTGAGCTAGTCCTGTAGCCATGGATATTTACGATTGCGCAGCAAATTTCGGTGGCAGTGGGTGAGTGGCACTGAACGCTCCTAATCCGTCGCAATGTCTTGACCCACGTACGTCGGATTTGTCCAGTGAGTCAATACAATGTCTGTCCTTTTTGTATATAAGACGTCATTGCGTTTCACCCTCAGCAATAGCCCCCATCTACGCACTCCAACTCGAAGATGACCAGTTCTCAAGACGTCGAACACCCGAGCTCATCGCCCTCCCAGCCTATCAACTCCGTCGAGCTTGTCTCTAAGCGGGATGGCAAGATAGTCGGTGTCAGCGTCTACTCGGGCCGTGCTGAGATTACTCGTTTGTTCAAGTTCAATGTGAAGGGCGGCCAGAACCAGGTCACTGTGACAGGTCTGCCGTACGTGCTTGACCAGGATTCTCTCAGGTAAGTCCTCGACTATTAACGCCTATCTCGACCGTATAACTGATCTTCATTTCAGAGTCGAAGGACGAGGCGCAGCAACCATTCACGAGGTTACTATCTCCCGCATTCCTCGCCCAGCAGTTCCCACCACATCTCCAGCTCTCTGTGAGCTCCTTACGAGCAGAAAGAAGGCATCCAAAGCACTCGAGCGGTGCAAGAAGATGACCGCTTCCCTAGAATCGTACCTGGCCACGATGCAGGTCGAGCACGTCGACGTCAATGATGTTGGCTTGGTCGTGAAGGAGTACGACGCGAATGGGGAGGAACTAGACGACCGCACGCTGGATTTGGAAAGCCAGCTGGCCGAGATCGACAAACAGATTCAAGTTCAGCGCACCAAGCTTGCGGGATCAAATCATAACGACAAGCTCAACATGCGCGCGATGATTGGCGTGTTTGCTGAGAAAGAGGGCGAGGTGGAGATCGCTCTCGTTTACGGTATGTCTCCTCATTTCTTGTCCGGGGTATCTGGCATGTTCAAACTTCCCCAAAGCTGTACGTGGAGCGACCTGGCATGCGGGATATGATATCCGCGTCGACATGCATGCAAAGAAAGAACCAGTAACGTTGATTTATAAGGCTGCGATCTCTCAAGACACGGGCGAGGTATGTTATTGAGCCTTTCGTGGGTTAACGGCATAAAATAACGGAGACACAGGATTGGGACGATGTCTCGTTGACTCTCGAGACCGCGACCCCGACGTTCGGCATCCGTGTTCCCAGTTTGGATCCATGGAAGCTCTCTCTATACAAGCCGCAGGCGAAACCCTTTATGAATCAGGCTACCGGTTCAATGGCGACAACGCCGGATATGCCCATAGTAAAGACAAAGGACAATATCCGCTTCAGGACTCGGGCCACAATAGAACACCTCGAACTCGAGGTGTCATCCCAGGGGAACGTCAGCGCTACGTTCCATGTTCCCGGCTTGATCAACATCCCGAGCGATGGCGTCGCGCACAACGTGACGATTGCGCAACTCCGCCTCGATGCGACGATGTCATGGGTCTGTGTGCCAAAGAAGGATGCCAAGATGCATCTCAGCGTAAGTCGGTTCTATCTATTTCATTCGCACAGACCTGACGGCTCTGCATAGGCGAAAATCAAGAACGCATCGCAGTACACTCTGCTTCGCGGAACGGGGAGCATCTACGTCGACGGCAGCTTCATCTCCCGCTCCGAGGTGCCCCCCGTCAGCCCCGAGGAAAGCTTCGATTGCCCTCTCGGGTAAGCCAACAGATCATGCACCCCAAGCCCATATTGACCATCTCCACCTTCCAGGCTCGACCCCTCGATCCGCATCACCTACCACCCGCGCTTAAAAAAGCAGTCGCAGACTGGGTTCATGTACAACAAGACCACCACACACCTCTTCACCCAGCACATCACCGTATTCAACACGAAGTTCACGCCCGCCGACTGCGTGCGCATCGCCGAGCAGATCCCCGTGTCCGAGGACGCGCAGATCCATGTCAACCTCCTCAACCCCGCGCTCCCTCGTGCCGGAAAGGGTGAAGAGTCGCCGGAGAAGCCGGTGACCGTCGCGAAGGGCGTCACGGCGCTGTGGGACGGCGCGGATGAGCCTGAACCCGATGTGGAGGCGTTGGGAAGGAATGGGAAGCTGAACTGGGTGTGTGCTGTGCCGTCGCAGGGGAAGATAAACCTGGTGCTGCAGTGGGAGGTTGTTGCGCCTGCGCGCACGGAGGTAGTGGGTTTGACGTAGGGCTTGTAGGATTTGGCCAGTTTTAGCTCCCAAAGTTGTATTTATAGGTCGTTTCGTTCCATGTGTCTGTTCGAGTTCAATTCTGCTATTAATCTCAAGTGTATGACAAGGCAAGATATGGAGGCTTGAAATTTGAGAGAATTTTAAGGAGGAGGATTTATTATACTGACTCGGACGCGGTCACACAGCCGGGAACAAACTCACGTGGATGTGGTCGATGCTCTTGTCACCAACCGCCATCAACTCCAAGTTGCTTCAGACTCAGAGGCTTTCCTTCACGCTGGCTCGACAATTGCAGTGAATGATACACTTCTTTAGGAAAGCAGTTTGAAATGCGGTTCCGTCACATAATTCGAGCGAAACTGACTCGAACGTCAAAAGAGGCGATGCTGCCTCGATGCTGCCTCAGGGTCACTCCAACTGATATATGATATATACCTGGCTGTTCATTCGTGTTGAACCCAAGTTGAACCAGCACTTCTTTACTCGAAATGGTCTCCACATCGACAAGCTCCCCTGCCCAAGACGTGCCCCCACCGTTCGAGCCGACTAACGTGATCGACCTCATCTCGGTCGACAACAGCAAGATCACCCACGTCAGCTTATACTCTGGCCGTGCAGAAATAACGCGTTTGTACGCATTCCAAGTCAAAACCGGCCAGAACCAGGTCAATATCAATGGACTCCCTGATGTGTTGGATCGAGAGTCGATCAGGTGAGCATGTGTTGACGATATCAAATAGATGTTGACACTAAAGACATAATAGAGTGGAAGGGCGTGGTGCTGCCACGATTCACGATGTTACGCTGTCTGACATGCCTCAACCCCCTACTCCCTCAACGTCAGAGCACTTGGACGAGCTGTGTTTCGAGAAGGCGCTCGCAGAAAAGGCCCTCACGCGCGCCGGGAAGGGCTTGACCTCTCTCGAAGCGTACCTCTCAACGCTGAATGTCCAGCACACCGACATGTCGACTCTAGACAAGGTAATTGAGCACTACGACTCAAGCGGCGAGAAACTGGACAAGAAGGTTCTCGATCTGGAGAAACGAATCAAGAAACTTGATGACGAGATTAAGGCTGAGCGCATGAAGGTTGCGGGTGCTCCACGGAATTTGAAGCTAGGTGTAAAGGCTGCGATTGGTGTGTTCGCTGCGTCAGAGGGCGAAGTTGCTATTGCACTCATCTACGGTACGTGCTCATATACAACCCTTGCAAGGCAGCCAAGGTTTATATGAACATTTGAAATAGCTGTCAGATCGGCGAGTTGGAGTGCTGGATACGATATTCGAGTGGACATGCAGACGAAGGAGAAGCCAGTGACACTGATTTACAAGGCTGTAATCACACAATCCACCGGAGAGGTTCGCCCATTCCTTCGGTTATCGTTTGACTTTCACTGACAGCCAAGTCATACAGACTTGGGACGATGTGCCCTTGACGCTTGAGACGGCCGCTCCAACATTTGGCGTGGATATTCCAACACTTTCCCCATGGAATCTGTCAGTCCATCGACCAGTCGCGTACAAGAACGCCAAATCGTTCCCTGTTGTCAGTAGAGGCTACCAGATGCGCTCAGCTGCCGTGGAAAGCGAGTCGAGCGACGATGACATGGGATTCGGTCTATTCGATGGCGATGGCGGTGAAGGTGCAACCATGGAGCACCGCAGCTTGGCAGTCACATCCAAAGGGGGAATTAGCGCGACATTTCAAGTGCCTGGCTCTATCACCGTTCCGAGCGACGGGGCGTCCCACAATGTCACGGTCGCGCAGTTGAGCCTTGATGCCTCCATGTCTTGGGTCACTGTTCCCAAGGTCGATGCCAAGACACATTTGAAGGTATGAACGCGGTCACCTATTATGTATGGAAATTGATGACTTGTCATCAGGCAAAGATCAAGAACGCATCTGACTATACACTCCTTCGTGGGGTTGCCAGCGTGTACGTCGACGGAAGCTTTATTTCGAGATCAGACGTGCCCCTCGTCAGTCCCCTAGAAAGCTTTGACTGTCCTCTCGGGTATATCTTATTTTCTTTGGTGTCGTTCACGAGATTTACGCCATGCCTCCAGGTTGGACCCGTCCATCCGTATCACGTACCACCCGCGGTCAAAGAAAATCTCTCACTCAGGGTTCTATTCGAAAACCTCAAACCATGCTTTCTCGCAGCGCATCACCATCTTCAATACCAAGTCGACGCCGATCGAGAACTTCAAAGTCATAGACCAACTACCCGTCTCCGAGAGCTCGCAGATTACTGTCAGGCTCCTCACTCCGGGGCTCGCTCTTCCGGATAACAAGCCTACAGCTACGAGCAAGGTTAGCGAGCTCCGCTCTCCGTCGCCGGTCAAGGTCGCCGAGGGCGTCATTGCGCAGTGGGAGGGCGCGGATGACCTGGGCCTTGACGGGGAGGCGCTAGGCAGGGATGGCAAGTTTCATTGGGTTTGTGCTGTGCCGGCGCAAGGAAAGGTCAACCTATTGTTGTCCTGGGAAGTTACCGCGCCGTTTCGGACGCAGATATCTGGCCTTTAGACGCAGGGCGTCGAGGCGATGGAGAATTTAATGGTCGAAGTTGCAGGTTCTGCACTGCTTGTTCAACGAACTGGTTGCTGTTGAGGGAAACTGTGGTGCCAATTCCTACACATGTGCTCATGCCCCAGGTACCTGCTCTCTTCCCGTCAAACAAATGATATAGCAAGTAGTTGTGGAATATCCGTTAAGACATAAACAACTCCTCGTCTCTCGTCGATAGCGACCGATTGGATAATTCCACCCATTGACAGGGGTAGTTCAAGCCATCGAGCCTGGATAGCAGAGGTGGAGAATCTCAGGAGACGAAATCTGTATGATGGTTCTTGGACAATCATTGCCGCATGGGTGCCCGACGTGGACCATGCATGGGCGTTCACTGTTCGTTCCAAAGCGATAGTTCGCCAAGTATCACTCGTGTGCGGCTGAGTGCCTTCGACGGGCCACATGTATGCATGGGTAAAGTGTTGAATATCACGAAGGAGCAGCTGGAAACCGACCGATGACCAGATCATTTCGTGTCCGACGGACCATGCTGTATCCTGAAGTATGGCCGGTTGAAGGTCTAGAAGATGTTCTAGATTGCCTACAATGGTAGCACCATTACCTAAAGACAGATGTTCCGGAGGTATGCGATAGACATCGAAGTTGCTACGGTGAGAGCCGGACAAGACTATGAAAGGCGTAATCCCGATAACAGAGAATGAAAGGAGATCAGCAGAAAGCTTCAAATGACGAGGCATTATGCATCAATATTCGAATCATGTTTAAGTTGGTGAATACCTACGATCTTTTCCCTTATTCCCATGTCAAGTGATATGTGGTAGGTTATGTCTTTCATAAAATTGATGATTGAGATTGACTGTTGCGCAGCGTCTCTCTGGGAAAGATAGCCAACGACATCTCCCACCAAAAATATCGCGCGACATCCAGTCCTGTCTGGTAGATCGAGCTTGAAAATTTCCAGCATGTTCGAAATTTTGCCGGCTCTGTAAGTTACTTCAGTAATAGACAGTTTTCTGGGACGGAAATGCGATTGAGAATCGAGATTGGTTGATGCAGGCTTTACGGGCTACACACCTCGAATTCACAGCGGCCATGCGATGTCGACCCCATTCATCATAATGTGCATGCAACTGTATGGCGCCCACGATGGAAACATCAGCTTTAGCTGATATTGAATTCATGCCAACATTGCAGCAAAGCAGCCTTCCAGGTCGGTCCTGTTGCCGAACAAAGTTAAGGATGACAAAAGCAGTTCCAGGAATAACGGCAAGTAGGTCTACGAATATCCGTTCTTCAAGAAAACTGAAAGAAAAGAAAACAGATTGCCATTTGTCGGTGCTTGGCGGCACTGTCCCCTCCCAAAATCGGTCAAGCTGGTTCGTGCGATGTGCGATACGACAAAGCTCATCTCGACCAAGTAGGTTGAGGTCGGTTCCTACGGGACATGCCAGAGGCTGATGGACATGTTTCAAGCTTCTTAGCCACACCGAGCGAGATTGACCAAGTTTCCAAAATGAGGAGGATATCTAGCAACATATTGGCGATTAATTTGTGATCGTCAAGATTTGGTCAAGGTTAAGAGTTTCGACTTGCCAACAAGAAACTGAAGATATCCGACAACGGCAGACGAGACGCGATCTCGAGCAGGAGATCAGATGGTAAAACCTTATCCATGGTCAAGAGCAGGATTGTTGAACGTTGAGCGCCTAATCGCGAACTCGGCCAGCACCACGTGCTCTCTTGTTAAGAATCACCTTCCTATAGTATAAGTACGTATAGTACAGAGATAATCACGACCTCGACCTACGATACGTGAAAAGCTAGAAATAATGTCGGTTGGCCGGAATAGATCTACGAATCAGTAGAAACATACTAGAATCTCGATTCAGCCATAAGAACGTTGGTGTTTTTCAAACGTTCTAACCATGCCACGATGCAAAGATCCCTATAAATGCAGCTTCATTGCCGTACGCAATGTATGCAGAGCGAAAGTGAGAATGTGTCGTTAGAGGGGGTCCCGGGCCTGACGGTTCTTGATCTGGCCCATCGGTAGTCTAGGTCGTTTTCTCGATATCATCAGGCCTAACTTGAGGTCCTTCTTTCTCCTGGATGGATGGTGATCGCCGTTTTTCTGTCCCTGCCTCTACGTCTCCTCGTTCAACACACGAATCTCTCGTATTCGACTCCGTTGCTCGTGCTTTTGCCTCCACAACAGATTTTCGCGCTTCCATTCCTCCTTCATATCCGAACCATGTAAAGCGGCGGCAGTGAGGACCCCTTAAGAATAGGATGAGAAACTGCCACCCGTACCAGCCCATGTTGAGGGCAGCTCCCGCACGCCAGCCGTGACTGAGGAATACTTTCGTACCAACCGATGATCCCATGACTTGGCCAATAAAAAGCTGTCAATTTGGTAAAAATTTTCGATGTCTCCGAGGTGCACGAGAAACGTACGGAGAGAATCATGATGGCATTTAGTCGTGAACGAGCAGAGGCAGATATTCTGCGAGCGAATGAGGATTTTCTCGACTAGAAGTTTATCGACTATGTCCTTACCCAAAAACAGCCGTCGATAAGGAAACCTGCAGCATTTGGCGGAAAACGTCCAATCCGAGCGTGGAGATGATGACTGCCGCAATGTTGATGCCACCAGCAGCCGTTTGGACGCTTTGGAAGCATATAAGGAAGCATATGCTAAACAACGACGCGTACCAGGGAACCAACTTGTCAATGAGTTTCCCGACGAGCGGTCCCATAGCCACGCCAAACATTCCGACCAACCCAAACAACCCGATCGCCAAGCTGTAGGTTATTTAGCGTAATGGAATATTGAAATTGGACGGTATCACTCACGTTGAATAGTTATAAGGTGGGCCACCAAGGAGGAACGTCAATGTGACCCAGAAACTACTGAAGCAGGCACTCGACGCGATATTGATGAGCGAGGCTTGAATGAGCAAAGGCTCTGTGAAGGCAAACTTGGTCATGGTCCAGAGAATATCCAAGTATGTCAAGTGGTCATTTTTTGAGGGATAATCAGGGAGGATTAAATAGCTGCCAACCAGCACCAACACCTGAGTTCCGATGGCCATGTAATATACAACCCGCCATGTCGTAAATTCTGCAATGACTCCTGCAAGAACCCGAGCTATAAGGACACCAAAGAGGAGGCCTGAAAGAACGACAGATATAGCAGATGCTCGACGTTCTGGAGGCGCTAAATCTGCGGCTAGAGGGAGCAGGATCTGTGGGGTAACGGAGACCATTCCGACCAAAAATGACAGGGTCTCGAACACCACCAGGTTGTTCGTGATGGCGAGGCCGATTGACAAGGTGGTAGACAGTGTTACCAAGCAGAGGATCAGCTGCCGACGACGAACTAAGTCACCAAGCGGGGATAGCAAAAGGATGCCGGCAGCATAGCTGTAGCACGACTGTTCAACGCTTTTTTCGAGAAATAAATGGAACACAAACCTACCCGGCTTGGATAAGCGTAGGGATCCTATATAGATGTTTAGTATGATGGTTGAGTTGCAGCTCGTCACGGAAAACTCGCCTCGAAACATCATTATAAGACACGTTAAATGACTTAGAAAATTGGACTGTCTGCAAAGTCAGAAAATCATGCTGGACTGGAGGAAGGAATGACGTACTGAGCAAGGGTTGACAATAATAGAGATTGGCGACCACTAGTTTCAGGTTCACATTCAATTATCGTCAGTCTAAGATTAGCCACAGGTTCACGTACCAAAAGTGCTCACGAACCCAAACGATATGTTCAACACCAGCCCAAAGTGAAATGGTTTATCAGGGTCATAACGAAGCTTCCGTGGGATTGGTATGAAGCCGAATTCTTTGTCGAGTATCAGGGTCGATCGTGACGACTTCTCGCTTTTCGGAGAACCAGTCCCAGTTCCAGGATGGCCGGTGGTTGTACTTCGCGCAGTCATTTGAACGCGACAAGTGATGAGCGAAGGTCACTCGAGGCTTGGAATGGCGAACGGGAGTCGACGGTCTGCGCCGAACCTTTTTACCCTCCTAGTTGATGTCCGGAGAGAAGAAGTCCTATTCATGAGGTGATCTGTGGAAAAATTGTGAAGAGCAGATGGTCACGGTAAATCTATCAGGCAGAAACTATTTTTAGGATCATGCCCGGCCCGTTATTTAATCGAAATCCCGTATGTGCGTTAATTCAAGGAGGATAGAATTGAGCAGGGCTAACGCACATTTTCAACCTTCAAATCTCCATGCTACGCACGGAATTCAATAACTAGGTGCATGATGAAATATTTTACTGCAAAAGACAGAACTGCGTCGGACGAAATTTAGAATTAGATGTAAGAAAGGTAAAAGGATGACTCGCAACGCGGCCGCGCTGCAGAGTCTAAGAAAGGGACCGGAACGAGGATAAGCGCAGAAGAGATGCATTGATTAGGAGATGGACAGTGACATTGCTCTTGGATTCTCGGGCCGTGAATCTGATTACTTATATCTCTGTCTCCAGGATGTTGTCGCAATCCAAGTGGGCACTGCCTAAGTTGAGCTTGAAAGGCTGAACCCATCCCTCGAATGATTCAACGGGCGGGTTCCACCGCACAATCACATACTCCCAGCCAGTCTCCTCCAAGGCACGGGTCAAACAATTCAGATCGAACGCTTCGTATTTGACGACCACCTTAAACGTCGACCTGGGAGCGAAGTAGGACCGTGTGGGCCGAAAACGGGGGACTTCCTGGCAATTGATAACGGACTGGCGACCTCGCCTGCCCTTAAATCAATATTGGTGAGATGCAACATCCTGGGCATGATTGCATCCAAGGCGTGTTCAGCGCCATCGCAGCGAGCGAAACTGTAGTCCTCAATGGTTAAAGATATCAGCGTTGGAGAAACCAGCGAAAGGGAGTCGAAAAGGTCTTTGTTTGTTATACCATGGACATGATATGGGTCCAGCGTCTTTAGTCGGGGAGGAGAGCAAGAGATAAATTGGAGAAGTTGGGCGCCAGACAACGTCCCATCATTTAGCGACAGTTCTTCGAGTTTGCAAACCATATGCGGTGCCTGTCAGAAGATACCTCAGCGTTCACTGAGAAAATGGAGTAGTGGAGGACATACGGTTGCAATAGTCCTAGAACGGGGATTAGTGTGGGGTTTAAAGCAGAGTGGCTAGAGGCGACTTACTCCGTTTCCGCTGACAGTGGGTTCCAGCTTCGCAAGGTAAGCTTTCTTAGCATTTCCCAGCTGGCAAGCGACTTCTGAATATGAGCCATGGTTAAGGGACCCAACGTGCGAGCGAAAGATCTGGAGTAGATGTTAGCACCATCGAAGTGGAGTTCCTTGACCGCTTTCAGTTCGCCAAGCGTCGACAGGAGGGAGTCCAGGATATCACCATGGACATTGCACATATATACCTCCTTCACTGATGTCGCTAACCTCAAAATGTAGACGACGCTTTTCCAGAATTTGATGAACTCGCGTTCACTTTTGGTATCACACCCCCGATAAGCCCATGGATCGAATCGCCGGATGAGTTTACCCCTTTCTGGATTTCCTTCCAGTGAGCGAGAAACGGCTACAAGATTCGCCTTATCCTCATCATAAACGTTAGGTAGGCCACGAAAGAAAAGGTCGACTACATGGGACCAAGCTTTAGACACCAACGCAAGAGAGATGAGGTCTGATCGCCATCCCTGATGCTTGCTGGAAACACTAAACCAAGCGATATCGCGACAAATGTTAGGTGGAAGGCGGGGTGAAAGACGTTCTCTGGCTATGGGAAGGATCCGGATGCTATGAGCGTACATGCCTGTGGGGGTATCTGCCGATACGTAACGGCCAGAAAGACCTCCTACGCGACCAAGAAAACTGTGGCTGCAGTTGAGATATGAAACAACTTGAATTGAATTCCGTGTTGGGACAGAGATATGGGTTTGGTCATAGGCGATGCGTAAGTCGGAGAGGTTACAGGGAGGTCGCAGTTGTGTGAGTTTGAACACTCTTGAGGATGGCCCAGCCCTTGGAGTAACTACCAGTTCTAGAACAATGGTGCATAGTTGTTTATCCTTGTCCTTGAAAAGACGCATTCTGGGGCCAGATCTGCCCCGACGGTGAGAGAGGAAGCTTCGAAGCGTACAGTCCCCTATTGGTCTGATGCCGTATTCAGCGATGTCCTTCAAGCGCTCCTGGAAAACCTACAGGTATACGTAAACACCCTAAACAATGCAACAAGCACTGAATGCACAGACCACATTTTTCAGTTCAATTCCCCCTTCGCGATAGACAATAACAAGCCTGATGCCTGAGAAATCTCTCTCCGCACCTGCATCCAGTACAGCAGTAATCAAACAGCCTGTGTCATTCCAATTTCCCTTCTCCGTACCCGGGCCCGCATACGTCGAGTGGCACATCCAGTGAGTCATGGAATCAATATTAATATTATGTTCGCTCCGAGGCATTGTATCGTGACTTTTAAGCGCTTCCAAGAAGTGGAGGTTGCCTGGCTTGTACAGAGGGTTTATGAGCACCACACAGATGAAATAGAGCCTAAAGATTCCAAAAGGTAGATAGAAGTTCTTGAGAATTGAGTCAGCTTAGTGCAAGAAGAATCTCAAGATGTTTTGCCATATGTAGTTACACTGCATGCAGGACTTGATCTTTCCAGCCAAAATATTGAAAAAGTATTGAAAAGTTACTCCAGTTGAAGTCACACTACACCGCCATTTGTGTTTAAGCTTCTCAGAATAATAAGGGCCACTATTTACCGAACATGAGCGCCCAGGAACGCTC
>JABCKH010000497.1:0-13656 GCA_018851285.1 Lyophyllum semitale | reverse complement strand
CTTGAGCTTAAGTAGCTAACTAGCAACTTCACACCACAGGTAAGGCTAGGACCTATCAGGTTCCCCTGCCAAGGGCATGCCTGCTCAATACAAAATCAACTCTGAAAAAAGCATAATGACAGGGAAGAAAACACTGCTGTACGTGCACTGCAAAATAATTGACGTAGAAGATATGGGCCTCGCCCGGGATCAAACAGGGTTCTCCTGCACAGAACTCTCCATCGAGTAGCCTGTTGAGTGCAGGCGGGTCATCGGTACGCCATCTGTGTGTGCAACCTTTTTCCCAACGGTAATGTATATGGAATCAATAGTCTGCACGATGTGTAAGGCTGCAGAGGAATGACCATCGGGACTCGGGAGGAAGAATCGTGCGAATTGTAGTGGGTAAAGCTGAATTGTCCGAAATGTAAATTGACCTCGCCCTGGGTGGAACAGGGCTCTCCCACCCAAATGAAGATGGGTTTCCTGATATTGAGTGCGGGGACGGTGCTGGTACGCCACGAGGTCCGTGGATGACACCGCTGTTCGGCGACTCGCTTCTGAGTCTGCTCGAGGCAGAATGGATATATCTATGTCCCCCGCAGACGCTAACAAAGTGCCATGGGAGTGCGGGTGCGTTGCCGATACGCTAAAAGGCTGTTTAATTAGCCTGTTGGTTCTGCTCGTGCAAGAGGGACACTACCGCGCAACTCATAGATCATGGCGGGCAAAAGTTTTGTGCCCAACTTGCCATAGACCTCGCCCTGGGTCGAACAGGGTTTGACCGCACATGTTAACGGTTGGCAATTAGTGCCGGCGCGTTTCCAGTACACCACGAGGTACTTGGAGTAACACTCCGTTCGGATTTCATGACCTGGGTCTGAGTCGGCTGGAGTCAAAACTGCTACACGAACTCGCACATACGAACCTCCTGGTCCGAACAGGGATCTGCCACACAAGAGCTTGCAGACTTTGACACTGGGTGCAGTAGAATTACCGATAAGCTACGAGGCTGTTGGTTAACATACGCGGGAGGTTGTCATATCGTGGTGGAGTGGTCTGGTCTGTCGGTGTCCATGTAGCGTGCAGAGAAAATTATAGTTGTGTTTGACGAAGGGAAGTTACATACAAACGAGGCCTAATGAGACGCGACAAGGAACGGCATGGGCCGCCGGGGGCTTAGGTCGTATCAGCGTCAGCTACAACTGTCGTCAGGGATATCCCACACTCCCCAAAATCCTGAGACGAGAACCTGTAACAACGCTGTTGTTAGAACAAATATTAGAAGGAGCTAGGTTTTTTACCCAAGGGCAAGCGACAGGGCGCTCGTACGTCCGACCATTCATCGTGAGCGGCGTACTGAGGCATAGCATTTCCGCATCTTCGCCATTGTGCACAGGGCCAAGTTTCGTTTCGATTCTCTGCCGACAGTATGCGTGAATAAATATGATAAACGTGATCATGTACTTACGCGAGATCCAGAATTTGGAGCAGTACAGCCCTGTTGTTTGAAATGACGTTGAATATCCGAAAGATTTGCAGATGAACTGGCAAACTGACTTTCTGGTTGACGACTTCCCAGTACGTATTGCAGACCGCCTCGTTTCCAACGACCCAGTGTCCATATATACCGCCGTCTCGTGCCTATTCATGCGAGTCAATGTAGAGTACATTCGGACACAAGAATGAACGCACCGTATCCTCGCAAGTGATCGGAGTGTCGTAGGTGATACCGTTAATCGTAATACGAGTGGTCTTGCAGGCTTCGATCCCGTTCATTGAGCTTGGGAGGTTCGCAAGCCGGGCAGTATACTTCTTATGCCTATTCGAGGTGCAATGCTGATCGCCTTGTACATCGACCCAGTACAGCCGTGCCATCTCCCGCTCCCGTTTCCCCCCCTCAATCTTGTCCCTCAATTCCAAGAATCCATAGAGTGTTGTTGCGAGAACGAATGTGATGATGAATATGAGTATCATCCTCGCGGACAAATATGGTGTGCCCTTGACAACGCTCCATGTTTGTTTCTTGAGCTGTGCAAAAGACGGTAACCTTAGTAGTAGGACTTTGTACCTGGAGGAGGAATTGGGAGATGCTCCGGCCACGCTGCTGCCAATAGGAAGCAAAGGCTCGCGTACGCTGGGGAAAATATGTATCAAGGATGTTCTGAGAGAAAGACGTGGTAAATGTGCCTCACATCGACCTATAGGGCGGCGGTGGCGGCGGCGATCTGAGACCTCAGAATGAGTTTCCCACTGCACACAGGACACCTCGAGAATGGTACGCACTCTTTCCTTGTCATCGTAGATGATCGATGATATGTCGAGATGCAAGTTGAAAAAGACGCTGTTTATGGTCGTTTTGGTTGGGCGCCAAAAGAACCACAAGTGACGCAACGTGATCTGGTGTAGCGCCTCGGCATTTAGAATATCTTCTATCCTGCAGGGAAATAATTTGGGCGGTACTGGATCCCAGAGACAGCCCTCTAAGGTAAGCATGGTCGAGGACCAGACTTTTGATTTGAATGCCACATGGTTATGATTTGAAGATTAGATTAGATCACGCCTCATAGGCCGCCAAGGCGTGTCGAATTTACGGGCGTTCCGGGTCGAGCACGCGTACGATGAATACAGCACCTATTTTTCCTATGTCTAGCGTATCTCGCTCTCATCTTATAACTCTCGCTTTGTACCTGTCCATCAGCGCCGACAGATCTCCGATCGTGCATTTAGCATATCTTCAACGCAAGCATCTGTCCAGTTTCTCAGCGTGTTTTGAGCGTGTTAGTACCGTCGACCCATTCTTGTTAGGGGTAATTGACTTGGAAACGGCCTGTTCGAACTAGGGACTGGACACTGTATCACTGCGCACCAAATTTCTTTTTTTCGTTATGAAACGAATCGCAACACTCGATTCTTCCAACTTGAAGTCGAAAATCCCGGTAAAAACGGTTTCTATTAGTGGCGTAATATTAGAGGAAGATACACTTGCCTAGTTTTTAAACTCGATTCCTTCTATTTGGTTCACATCCCATGTATATGTGGACGAGCTTCAACACGTTGAGGACGGTGGTTGAAATTCAGGACAAAATTCCCCATCAAATCCTATTTTTAGTGCAATATTTTTTCACGTCCCGCCCTTGTCCCAGCCGCAGTTCAAGTTATCTAGTCAACAAGTAAAGTATATCTCTAACAGACAACAGCATTTGCATTGCGAAACCACAACAGTTACACAGCAAGACATCCACCTATGTTCGAGGTGAACACCAAGAAGAAAAGGTCTGGTCAAAACAGTCCGCTCAAACTGCGACCCACTGTACATATGTATCCTCAATTCCACAAACCCAAGCCAAAGATCTTCTCCATCCCACTCTCCTCATGGCACCTATCACTTCTCCACGCCGAAACGTCCATCTCCTTGTCGTCGCAGTTATACGACCTCCCAAAATCGATCAGGCGGAAGCTTGGGTTCTTTTTGCTTCGTTCAGAGGGCGGTTTATCAAGCGGTCCAGGCTGGACGAGCACGTTACGCGCGTAGACCGAGCAGTGGGCCCAGCCGGCACAGTGGAATCGGTAGATGAGGGATAAAGCTTCGTTCCTGTGAGGTGACCTTGTCAGCTGAAAGTCGAGAAATGTGAGCAACACACAAGATACGCACTTCTGATCGATAGTGAGATCGCTGGGTCGCACCTCCTTTCCGCAGTCTTCGAGTAGCAGGATAGGGCTGAAATAACCCCTTGGTTTGCGTTTGCGTTTGTTCAGTTTCTTGGCGTCGGAATCGCCGCTTTCGCACTTCTTCTTGCTCCCATCTTCGCTAGATTCGGTATCCATGCCCGTCCCTTCACTTCCTGCCTGCCCATCTTGGCCGTCCATATCCACATCCACATCCACCTTCTCCTCCTCCTCCTCCTCCTCCTCCTCCTCCTCCTCCGGCACATAATACCCATAAAATCGCGGCACTAGCGCCCCCACCGGCACCGGATCATGCATCGGCGGTAACACATTCAGCCCACTCCACGTCTCGAACATATGCCTCTCAAACTCCTGATAATTCCTCCCCTCGCACGATAGGTGGTCATCCCCTTCATTCGAGACCTTCGCCACCACCCGCATCTTCACCGTCGGCGGCACCGGCGGCGGCGGGGTGAGGTGCCCACACGTCGGGTACAAAGGGTCCTGCCAAGCAACATTCGTCCGTAGGGGCCGCACACGCCCCTCAAACTCAACGCGGTGCGACGTCGAGTCCGGGGAGGTAAACTCAAACTCGCGCCCATCGCCCTGCGCATCGGGATTATCCAGATCAGCGGCGTGGACGAGGTGGAACGAGACAGGGGGCCGGCCCTCGCGGATGATTTTCACTGTCGCAGTCTTCTCCTTCCACTCGGGCTTCATGCGCTCGCCGTGCTCGCCGTCTTCCTCCTTGAGGATGCGGTCGATGTCCGTCTTGACACATTCGTCGCAGAGGACGGGGTCGGTGGACGGAGGCGGGAAGACGGAGGAGCGTGGGAGCTCCCACTCGGCTTGGTATACGAGCGAGTGGTTGCCTTTGCCGATGGGGTACGCGGGGGAGATGTAGAGATGCGCTTCCTCTACGGGCTCTGGCTCGGTGGGTGCTAAGGTGCAGGAGAGCGGGTGCGGGGGTGGATCGTGCTTGACAAAGATGGGTGGCGGGATATGGCCAGGAATTGGGAGAGGGCGGATGAGGTGCCCCCAGTCCTCATCTTTATCGATCAGTCCGGCTTCACCGAGAGAGGCGAGTTCGGCTTTATGAGCTGCATGCCAGCTGGCCTTCTCTGCGGCTTGTGCCTCGTTGTGCGCTCGGAGAGCATCGGCCTCTTTGGACAATTTGAGTTTGTAGACGTGTGTGCGGTCGGGCCTCGAGGTCCACTCAGTGTTATTGGGCGATCGTTCGGCGTAGCCGTGGCGATTGACCGTCCTGACGGCGAGAAGGTTCCACGGGTCGTGGACGATGAGTTTCTTCGGGAGGTGTTCTGGGGTGATGATGGAGGTTAGACGTTCTGTGGGGTAGCTGAACGGGACGAGGGGCCAGGGCGCAGGATAATTTCCTTGATCGAAGATGGATCCGGTGGATGACTGGGATCGACTGTTAAGCGCCGAAGCCCAACACGTTATGCGAAACATACCTTTTCCCCCTTCTTGTCTTCGAGTTCTGGCATGGACTTCCCCGCTTTCCCTTGCCTAATCTTCTCTTCCATCTTCTCCATCTCTTTGAGCGGCGACCAGGGTTCGATGATCTTCGGTTCTTCCTCCATTTCCGCCCACTCAATCTCGTCCTTTGCATACTCGAGCTCCCCGTTCGCCTTCATCCACTTCATCAGCTTGCTACCCGTGGTTATCGTCGAAAGGCTTGCCAAGTCCGGAAAGCGGCGCACATGGTAAAAATCAAAGATCGTCGCGCCCCACAGCTGGAGGCCGTTCGGTGTCGTTTTGCCGGGGAGACTATTTTCAGGAGTAATGGGCTTGCCATCCGGTGCACGAGGCCAGTAACGGAATATCATCCGCTTGCGCGTATCGCTCCCAAGGAGAACATCGAGGGCTTCCTTGCTCGAGGCTTCCTGCGTTGTTGGTAGCCTCGATATCCCAGAGCGTTTGTCCTTCTTGAACCCGGCATTATAGAGACTCAATATGGCGATGAGATCAGCTGCGGCGAAGTTTCGAGGCTCTTCCTTTGGAAAGTTGAATATCGGGGGTGGAGGTGATGGCTCGCAAGATGGCTTGACATCATCGAGTGTCGCGATCGGCGTATTTTCCGCGTCCATCATGAGCAAATAGGCAAGATCTCTCGATTTGAAGTGCGATGGTGAGTTCTGTGGGCTTCGATTAGTCTATATCGTTTGATCGAGGGGGAGGCGCATACGGTTATGAGGGTCGTCACAATCCAGTCAGATCGATGCGCGTAACAGATTGAAAACTGTATAGAGTGTTCAATGTCAATAGCGTAACAAGAGGTAAAAATTGAAAGTGAAAAGAGCGGAGGGGGAGGCTCACTTCTTATAAGACGATTGCGAGTTGAAAGGACAAAGCTACAAACAATTGTCCACACGTCCTATTTACGTGTTAAGTGATGTTATCGAATGGCCCCGTACCCCGTCGGCTCCTCAATCGGCTGAGAATTCCCTGCACCGTTAAAATTCTGAGCTCACCGCACGAACATCAAGCACGTCAAACTCACCAAGGAATCCCTAGATATGCAGATCGGCAGGTGTATACCTCACATCCAACCTCTTACAATCGGCTTCCCCGTAATTATCACGGCTACCAACGCATCGAGGGCCAAGGCAGTCACACGAACGACGCGTCAAAAGATCGAACAAAGACACTAAAAATCCAAAGCGTCATGTGGCCAATTCAGGACTCATTTGAACAAAGAAATGACTGAAAATACCTGCAGATTATGTGAGCCTCTTGTCCTTCGATCTCGTTCACATTCCAGCCACACGAATTTAACCGTCGACACTGTCGAGGATGGTAGGACGGTCTGACAGGCATCAACAATTTCAATGCCAGATTCGTAACCCGATCGCTTCAACTCCGCTTGTACCACAATCTTCTCGTGCCAAAATCATCGCAACATAACATCTCGTGGTATCAGCTTTTTTTCGTAATCCCCGGCAGCTGTAACTTCTAATAGGTAGCTTATGAGGCGGCAACAGCCTTCGCATGATCGCAGTCTCACCTTGAGAACTCTATTTTTCTCGGCGACTCACGGTCACCGCTAGCATCTGGGGTGAAATCTCATCTATAAACGACCGCACTGGCGCTTGTGGCTTGGAACGGAAGCGATCGATGGGACAGGGCGCCATATATAGGCTCCAATAACCTTTTTTCGCACAGATCCACACCGTCCCAGTGGCCGTCACGTCAAAGCTTATCATCTGTTAGTTTGATTCTTCGGTGTCATGCCATGACTGCGTGAGATGGCAGAGGATGGTGCTCCGCCTCCTTGGAATCCGGGCTCCATAGTGTTGCCACTCTCTGTTCCAATCCGTCCATGCAATAAATGGGAATTTTCTCAATCCTCGGGCATCACGTTAAACTCATAGATTCATGGTTCGAACACTGCGCTGTTTCGTATCGGAAACAGGGCCAAAAATATGCCCATATTCTGCCACTTTTTTGGGGGCTGTCTAGGTCTTTATACAGACTCCCTTTAGAGCAACGAGTTGCATCTCGAACTCATCGGCCGATTGGGGTTGAATTTCAGAGAGGCTATGGCTGTTCACACATTGGGACGCTTTAATTGAGAACCATAGGCATAACTACCCGAGCGACCTGGCGACCTCTTTTGAAATGCCAACGAGCTTCATAACGCGAAACCGTAGGCATTGACGGGCCCAATTACATGTCTTCCATTTGGCAGAAATCCGACGAACTTCTACTGTTTCTTCCCAGCTTTGAGGCAGCGCTATGGGACGGAAAGATGCGCAGCTGCCCCAATCTCAAGTCCACCCTGGAATTTGGAACACACATGGAATTCCGCTTCGAAATGCCTCCAAAACCACTTCGGTCCTGCAGATAAAAATATTTTGGTGTTCGATATAGTAATTCAATCATGTCATTCCCCAACACTTCACACTTGATGGCATCCACAGCCCCGATACGCAAAATCTCACCAGCTCTTCGAAGGCTCGCACATGTCTCTTATTCTCGTCGTTTCAACAGCCCATGACCTTGTCGAATCTAGGATTAGTATTTGATTTGACGCTTGATTCTGATGTATTGTTATCCTATCCTACACACCCGGGCCTTACCCGGGCCTTACCCGAGCCGTCGACGAGGCAGCCGGAGGGTCTACAAAGCCTTACGAGGGTTCGAACCTTCACAGGCTAAAACTGGAATACTTCTCTTCGCCATATCCCGAGTAGAAAGAAAATCCACGTGAACGTGGTTCGATTCCGTGCCCCGTTCATAATACACACTATGCCGTTATGGTGACACGAGCTCTGGAGACTTACAAGGCCGAAGTTCTCGTTACTAAGGGGAGTCGCACTGAATTCAACATGCGACCTGCGATAGGATCCCGGCGGCCAGCGTCTCACCCCAGAAAGTACCACAGAAGAAATGGGATATCTTTGCCTCCGACTCCAAAGTAAGATCGTTTGTGCGCAGTCTTCAAGCTACGGGCCAGCACCAAACGTACTCAGTTCGACGAGACGGACTAGGGATTGTATCCTTTCGTCTCGCGTGACGCCCCATGCACACGGAGAATATGTTCTTGGACAAAACGTGGCACATGTATTTCCTAGCAGATTTGGCACGAGTGAAGTGGAGCGATGCAAGCGAGACGTGGTACTTCAGACATACTAGCCTAATCTGCATGATTCACCGAAGCTACAGCGTGGGTGAAGGACCGAGATGCGTGGGTGAACACAGTGGAAGCCGTCAGATGTGCAAGCATAGCACATGCATTCCTAGAAGCGAGGCAAGGTCCAATTGGCATAAGAGTCGGTCCTGAAGCAGGCCAGGCTATATCGAACGCATGATCGTCTGTCCGGAGTTCTCGGTGATCGACCGAGCTTGATCAGCGGCAAGCCTCGGGAGTGGCGTCAGACGAAGTTGAACTCAACGGCGGAGGCAAAACATAAGTCTACTTCGTTTCGCGAAAATGGATCCTCTATCCACAAGGTTTTGCAGTAGAAATACAAAGCTTAACGAAGAATTGAAAGTGTGGGCTCACTGTATCCTATACATCCACCTGCAGGTTAGCACAACTCAAAGGAGTGGCCGCGTCGCCACGAAGTATATCTTAAAGCAAGTGATCCCGGTGATCTGAGAACCTGCAACTCACGATCAAATTGACAACGACTCGGTACCTCATTACCCAGAAACACACTTAGCTCCTCGTGCTCTATTCCGATCTTGATCGATAAGGCTTAAAACATCGAAAACATCGCCTTCGAGGTCCAAAAAGGCAAAGGAAATAGACGAAGGATGACGGCATAGCGATCAGTCTGCATGTGTCACCTGCCGAAGTGCAGCCTGGAGATGTCAAAGACTTCGCAGAGCCATGTGGTTTCCGACTATCAGAAAGAGATCGTGGATAGACTAAAGAAGGGCGAGATAGGCGTCCTCGGCAGCGGACCATGTGGTGCTGAATGTCGCGTGCTTGTAGGACGAGCTGGATGTATCAAGCATGTGGTAAGGACGTACTGTCTTGTCCTCAGTCAATGCATATGGTTTGATAGCGAAGCTTAGTTCAACGACGGGAACCGTATAGGATTCGAAGGCAATCAGACCGTGGGGTGCTGTGTGAACCAAATTTCAGAAATTTGCTTCGACCACAATCCGGTCCCACAGAAATGTCGCTTGCATCATCTTCATTATGAGCAAAAGTTAAATATGGATCCAACGCACCGGTGCCTCGTGAGATATTAGATAGACCTATAGTGAGCGGATGCCAATATACGCGACTGGAGGCTCTTGTGTTCCAAAAATATTCGTTTGGAATGTACAAAGAGGTTCAACGTCGCACACCATGTCCCAAAGCCTCGAAGTGATCTGAAATTAAGTTTGGAGAGCATGACGACACCGTTAATCCCGAGAAACGTTTCAACAAAGTACCTTAGAGTTCAGCTTGCCAGTCTTTTGCATGAAGTAAAATGCGTGCCTTATTCGATCCTATCTGAACGGATAACAGAGCCAAGGTCGCCCGCATGCAGAGTCAATCGTCCGCAATATGACGATGATAGTGATGCTCGAGTTGCACCCCTCTCTGTCCAGGTCTGCAAACATGAGCAAAAAAAATGGTCAAGCTCTGAGCTGAAAGATCATGGGAAAGTGGCTCTTCGATTCCTGGTCCTCCATCCCATTCGAACAGATGGCTCTCCATCGGAAAAGAACTATTTGAAATTTCTGCCACAGGTAAAGTAACTAAGGTATCTTCGCGAAATCAACGACTAGGAGACTCTCACCGAATATATTTCTAGCAACTGACACGCCTCGCCCTGTTAACCCAAGGGTGGCTTTCGACTCGGCGTCGATCACATCTCTCGTTCGTCTGGCTTTCACTTCCTGATATTGAATGCATTTTAATCCGAGATATTTCCGCTGGGCTTGGAAGAAAGAGAGTGGGCCGGGGATGTGGGCGCCCTTGACGTCAACACAATCCTGGTGAGGCATCCAGTGAAGCCTGAAGTAGACAATTCAGGAAACCGTCGTGCAGCATCCAAGTTCTGATTATTGATATTAAGCCAATTACTTTGAGGGCCGACGACTAGAACTGCAAAAGTGCTGAAACATTGAACCGATAGAGACACTGGACTGCGTACTGCGTAGAATGGACCACCGGCAATTTCCGTACCGCTTAAATTTTACGGCCCGACGCTTCTCAAAAAGGCAAGCCCGCCTCCTCTGACAGGTACTCGCTGTCTCCAGTCGGTGCAATACTCGGTGACTCCATGTAAGCATCCTTTCATCTCCATACCAGTTTTTGGCATCCATATAAACTCTGAAGATGACAGACTATCAAACGACTTAGGTGGAGTCTCGTAGCTGGTGAACAATTTTAGAGAAGATATGCGTCACTTTGAGCTCTATCTGTGATTGACGTGCAGGATCATCGCGCGACATGAACGAAGTTACATAAGCCCATCCTTCCATTATATTCGAGCACTCTGATAACATCGCGAGATATATTCCGTCTCAACAAGTACTGCTTTCAAAACGTCTAGAGACGCGAATAACATGATGGGTGCTCGGCTAAACAGGTTCGTCCTATTCCTATTCATCCTTCAAGCTTCGATCGTCAGTAAATGTGTCCATTTCGTCTTCGTAGTTCGCCCGCCATTCCGATCTCTACTATTACTGGCGCGAACTGGCTAACCCAGGTCGGTCTCGATCTCGCCCTCTGCCTACTACGGTTCATAGCGAAATCGCCTCGTTCTACTACCCGTCGCGCAGGCCAGATCAAATCTAAGACCTGCACCACCACATCGCTTTACCGATGGTTGCAGTTGTGGATGCAGAAGTTTGTACGGGCGCTAATGCTCATGGGGTATGTTCCTCTCTCCCCATTGCTCCACCAGAACGCGCGCTGGTCATGATATTGCTTGTTTAGCGGACATCTGAACCGGGTCGCGTGTCGGCGATGCTACTTATCGGCAGCATTCGACTATACCACGCTGATCAACTCTGTGGCGAGCAACGTCTCTATTTCATCGTTCAAACAGAGCGCCTTCTGGAGCTGCCCGATTTTACATCTCATTCTTGACGCTTGACTCGGATATCGATATATATGCATTGTTAATCCACGAGGCTCACGCCTTCGTCGTTACCGTCGCCTCGATGGGTTTCTTCGATGGCTATATACTAGGCGATAACCGCGCTCGCAATTTCTGTGCGTGCGGACTACTGGCCCGTTCGTCGTGACGCCCGACCTGCTATACTTCTCTTCTCCATCAGCACTCACGGCATCGAGCACTTGGCATCTGTAACCTGCCACCTCTTGGCTTCCTTCTCATCTCGCAGACCGGCGGTTTCGATGGAAAGCGGGTGGTCCTTGACATTGCTGAGGGGTGTAGACCATTGAACCTGGAACTTCTGACCTGACGAAGATGGGTCTCATCGACTTGGGGCGCCGGCAACGGTTTTACTTACGAGTTGAGTCTATGGTATCAAGACTTTTAGAGAAAGGATAATCCTCCAGGTCTTGTCAGCCCTCGAGGCTGTAACATCCGTCTGTCGTCGCCGTTGTAGGTCGGCGTGTTGAAGAAGCTTATAATCCCGTTGGCAACCACTGAGCTCAATGCCTCCTGACCTACAACGGTCCGGTCGATCTCATGATGAGTGCATCTCCGTAACTCCGTTTCTTCTCAAATGATTTTCAACGAAACCCTGCCTTGCCGTACGCGTTTGTGCATGCCCGGGCGAAGCTCCATCCTCCGACCCCGCGGGTGTAAATATCCCACTTCGAAACCAACAGCTTGGTATTTACTACTATGCTCGCCGAGGAACACCATTGTCAGATCCTTACGACCGCTTCTCTATCTGATAATCCTCCGCTCTTGTCCGTTGTCCAAACAATTGGCCTAGAAATGTGATATCAGATATGATGAGCCCATTCCCGGATCTGCGGCATAAAGACTAACGTACTCCAACATCCCCTTTCGTTCTTATGTCGCAATCGCTACCCTACCTTTTTAGATATCAGAAACGCCACTGGTTGACATTAAGGGAATATTTAGATTCTCGACGCTGTAGTATATACGGGCATTGACGGACTCCTTTGTATAGTACGCATCGCTATTTCAACCCCCAAAGTTGAGGGACTGTTATCAGATATCATACTTGACGCGGACGGGGAACGCAAGCTCGGCGATCATACCCAGACAGCAATACGGTGCCAAGTCTTTGATTGATATGATATATAGACTGAAGTCCTTGTTCATCTCACTAGTGACTACTGCTCTCCAAAGCATGACTGATACACAGAGATCGTTTTGATTAGGATCAATGTGACGGAAGCGCCCGGGCGAACTGCGGTCGTATGAGCGTCTACAGACTACAAACGAGGGGATCAGCGGAAGTTATCTGCCAATCAGGGGGAAAAGCTTGGCAAAATTTGTGTAGGCGACCTCAAAGACACATAAACGGCTTAGTGCACATCTACAGGATCTCTATAAGTCATGATACAGCACTGCTCCTCCGGGAGCTCAAGAGGCCGGTAAACAAAAGCGCGATATAGAATACGATCGGCGCTGATGGCAGTCAGTCTGTTCAGTGAATCATTGATCGTTGTTAGCAGCCCACTGACAAGATGTCTTGTTCTCAGTTATGCAGAGGCGGGCAACGACACCGACGTACGAAAAAAATTGAAGTATTTTTAGCAGTGCTGACAGGTACAGGTATACCGTGATTCTGTCAAGAGGAAACGCTCCAAAAGATAACTAGTACTTCGCGGGATGATGCCTACCTGCCAGACTCTAGTGGGTGGGTAAATCGAAGCCGCCGTCTCGTCTCACAGTTTCAAATCCGTTGGGAGGGGGGAAGACCGTAGCACGGCATGTATATACCTCTTCTGGCACAGCCAGAGTGTGAGTATGGTGTCCGAAGGGAACGTATGATGAATTGGGGGGGGGGGGGCGTTGGCGGCAATAATCTTAGACTCAGAGGGATCAGCCACCAACGCAGGGACGCGCTTCTCTCAAAGGGCCATCGCGCCCTTCCCGCAAGAAGGATTTTGAGTTCGCAGTAGATCGCAAAGGAGGGGAGGGGGACTTTCAGGGATAGCCTATAGAAGCCTATAGAGATAGGGTCATCGTCAAGGGTTCGAAGCGCAACCGCAGGACCTTGATACCAAATGGCAAAGGTAGCTTCCTTGATTACCCAAAAAAGGACCGATCGGTGTTCTCGGGGACGGGGCCAAGAATACGCCGGCAGTCCGGGACCGTGACCTTTCTGATCGTACTTGTATAGACTTGGGGCTTCGAGCCTGATGCTGACTTGAGTCCTCCCGTCCATCCCGTGGAGGATGAGGAGAAGCGCAAAAGGAGGCCCGCCGCCCAACTTGAACATCATGCCGGATCTGGGCGGGGGGGGGGGGGGGGGGAAAAAACTTCTTTCCTTGGGCGGGCAAAACAAAAGGTCACGGTAAACGTACCCGGCCACCGGCCCTGCAGGGAGGAACTTCACAGAACCCAGGCATATGTCACCCGGGGAGCC
>JABCKH010000496.1:0-13669 GCA_018851285.1 Lyophyllum semitale | reverse complement strand
CTGAGCTGAGCTGAGCTTACATGGATATCACATCGGCTTAGAGCAAGCCTACTGCCAGTAGGCTTGGGATATATACGTTCATTGGCTCCATAGGCTACGTAGGCTTGCTCTGGACAAGAATGTATATGCTTTATCAACTCGATAGGCTTGTGATCAGTCGTGGAGCAAGCCTACTGTGGTAGGCTTGAGGATGTATATGTTTCGTTGGCTCCATAGGCTATGTAGGCTTGCTCCAGACAAGAATGTATATGCTTTATCGACTTGATAGGCTTTTGATCAGTCATATGCATAGGATTGTCTTTATTCTACCTAGAACTTTAGGCCAAGGCTGAGCCTATGTCCCGTACAAATGTAAGGTAGACTTGAGTCTATTGGTGTAGAGTAGCGCCAGATGTAATCCTATGAAATCGAGGACTGCGTGGCACTCCTGAACACTGACATCGTCCAAAATGAACGCGCATAAGTTCTTGAGGCGGGAAACGTGCGGAGGCGACGATGGGTGACGCAATGCGCATTGAAATGGTTGATCCATCCGACTGTCAAACATTCTGAGCGTGTGGAGATATCCTCGGCACCCGTCAAATACGGGTTGTGGACTAAGAGAGATGATGTCGGATAGGGATGTTGCCCAGAGAGTTAGAATTTCGAGCTGGGTGCAAGGAAGTAGGGAGTCGATTGGAAAGTCCGCCATGTGATATAATCTGACCTCGCGCAGTGACGGGCGCTGGAAGAGGTCCTGAATGAACGGCCAGAATTTGTCTGGAAGAGATACACATTGGACAGAAGGGGTGTCGTCTCCCAGGGTGATGCAGCGCAGACGAGTCAGCATAGGCAAGACGTCGAAGGACGTATCAGGCGATTGTGGCATATTGGAAGAAATCATAACATGGAGCAACTCTATATAGTCGCAAAGTCTGGGGCTGGATGATAGAACTTTCGCCAGATTAGCGTTGTGAGCGCTCTCCACTGCAGATATGGGGATGGATAAAGATTTGAAGAGCTGGCGTTGTGCGGGGTCACGGAACGACGATGAAACGAGGCTGCAGGCTCTGAGAGTGTCTTGCTTGTCTGGATTTCCAACATTCTCGATAATCCATAATCTTGATTATGAGCTCCTGAGGAAAAACGGGTGGAGTCGACATAGTCGCTAAGGACGTCACGGTTCCTTGGGTAGAATCAGGGTAGAATGGCCTGATTTTTTACAATCTCAATCTTATCTTATCGATCTGATCAAATCTCAAGTCTTCACCTCGCAGCTCCAATTACAATAGTGGCGCTGTCGCGTCAAAGCCGCTGAAGTTTACTGAACTCTCGGTTTCTTAAAAGTCACATTATCAATTTATTACAGGCATAATAAGCGCAAGGTCGACACATGGTATGGGTATAAACAACTTTCTTTCCTTCGAGAAACGCTCCATTAGCATGATAGAATTTGAGGAGTGACAAGCAACTCACTCAGCTGCTCTACTTCTTCTATATTCCCCGTCCATAACCGCTGGAGTCTCAGCCAGAAGCAATGCAGGTCTATCGAAACGAAACCAACGTCACTCAACTACTCTCCCAACTAAAAAAGCAAACGAAGACTCACCCCGACGAACCAGCTGCACGTCGAGCCCGGGCAGCAAGTGAGCAGTGGGGTGGCACAAGCGGCGCCGGCCAATTGGCACTGAGCCTTCGCCGCATCGGCTTCGGCGGGTAAGGCGACGGCGCTGGCGCCTGCGATGAGGGCGAGAAAAGCGGTAACGGTGGTGAAGCTGAAGCGCATTGTGTTGGTTGGTCAGAGGTAGTGGTAGCTCGGTTCAGTGGCAGGAGAGGATCCTGGAGTTGAAAAGGCGATGGTTGAGGACTTATATACCTGTTGCTGTCCCGCCGCACGAGGCACCCTGCCAAATAAGGATATCGAGAGAAGCCCAGGTAGGATCCGCGGTAGAGACAGCAGGAATGAGACGCGTACACCAAGTATGGAGAGGCCATTCGAAATTGAACGAACACCGCCATGGTCATAGGCAGAGTAATCTGATAGATCAACGGAAGTCTGATCCTTCTCGCTACAACACGCCACACGCCGTGCAGGGCGAGGCATCCTGTGGGATATTCTCAGTACAGAGCCTAGGAGTGTGGAACGCACTCAAATTTTCGTGTCCGATTCACCGGTATTCGAAGTACCGTTCCGAACGATGCACCCGAATCTCTACCGCCGACGATCACACGAGATATTCATATAAGCAAAGTGTAGGACGTCCGTCAGACACTCGCAACCGAACAAGAAAATGACGGGTTGTGCGTTTCGTCGCAGGAAACATTCTCCGAGGAAGGCGATACGAGATTAAATCCTGCTCGGCTCCACGCACGGAGCTACAAGGAGCAAGAATACTCGCTCTCGCTCACAGGAGGAAATAATGTCACGAAAAGGCAGGCCAAATAAACATTGCATTGGCTATTCGATGGCACAAAGACTTGAATTCGGATACCATAGAGTTTAAATGAAACCGCGGCTGGTACCAATCCATAGGTACGGTAACGTACCGTACATCATCCACAAAATCGTACCTAAATGGGCTCATCAGATCAAAAGAACGCCAAGAAAACGTAAATGCGCACTGAAGGACGGCTGGGGAAGCTTCCGACGCAGCGCGAACCCAAATTCAAATCGAATCGAACTTGATATAAGAAATACGGTGACGTGTGGGTTTCCGAGACGGAGCACGGTGGGGAAAGAGCTAAACTGCGGAGAGACTGGTCAGCAAACACTAAAAACGGAATGAAACGTACCAATCCGATATCTCGCTCCGGTGTATCTGACTAAAAGAGAATGGCATCAGTCGAAGCCCCGCTCCAAAGCAAAAGAAAAAAAAGCGTACTGACAGCCGGGCCAACTGTAACGTTCTTGTCGCCGGTACCCACTACCAACCAACACCGACGAACTCTCTCGAAATAACAGTGACGCTGTGTGGCATGCTGCAGATGTGTGCGTTTGTAGAAATCGTTGTTCGGTGGGCTGGTCGGCCTGGCGCGATGAGGCTTGAAATGCTAGAGCCCAAGAGAACACGGCGGCCGATTCAACAGGAACTGCCAGGAAGAATGTTGACCACAATTTCAAACCGAAATACAGGAGAACATACCTTCCGATGCCAAAACATCTACCCGTGCGTCGCACCCTTGTCGGAGGGGGAGGAGAAGGCCTCATGGTCATATCAACAAGACCAAACAGGAGTCACACGACTAGTCACGTTGACGCGTTCAGACGCGTTTTTCACACACTGAAAATTTCACTGAAAAGTGACACACACATGCGTAGCTCACAGCAGTGGCAGCACACCAACACGTACTTGCCCAAATCCTTGATTCGTTCAAGTTCTAAAACTTTTTTAAACGGCTGATGGACTGGAAGGAGCATCAGGACGCAATATATAACCTTTCCACTGAACGCCTCAGGCTCTTATGCTCTGACATACTTGCCCGTGGGCCACTTGTGACTTGGGGCTCTCGGGTACCTCAATGATCTTCGTCTCGTTGGGAATTCCCGAATATACTCCATCTTAGTGTGCGAGATATTTCTCCAATGGCCTACCCGCCGTCCATAACGTCAAAATACCTTCGATCGCTTTTACGACTACCCTGCCTCGAGTGTCTGGGCTTTCCGGAAACTCGGAATTTGGAGGCGTCGTTGTTGAAGCGGTAAGGTTCTCCCTGGATCAGATTATCTGGGAAGGGCTAGGAGACCCGAAGGAGGGTATGCCCACGTTTCGTCTCTCAACAGCACCTTCCTTGTATTGACGTCTCCCCATGCCAGACCCATTCGTCACCTTATGGTCGTCTCTCAGCAGATCCTCAGCCTTGCGTGCGATGATGGTAAGCATCAGTTGTCCTGATGTCTCCCCAAGACGTGTGTTCAGTCATACATTGTAGCGTCGAAATTGACCTCCGCCCCGTCGTAGCGGCTCCTTCCGCCCAGCATTATTTCGTTCATCGATTAGTACGCGGTTTTTCCCTTGACAAAGCCCTGACGCGTGACGTAGTGTCTCTGCAGTTGAAGCTGGTCACGGTGTATTTAAAGATTGACCGCGCGGTGCAGGCATTTACAAGTCATATCCCGCGGAGGCTATCGTGGCTGCTGGAGAAAAGCCGTCTGAGGACCTCGATAGGTTCAGTGTTTGGAGTCTGGCTCGCTGCCCGAAGACGAAGACCAAGGTTTTTTTGGTTCTTCCTCGTCCGTCTCTTCCTCTTCCCTGGTGGTTCCCATTCCCCATACTAAACTGCGCATCCCTTAGGCTGCCCTTCCTCAATGGTTGCATGATTGTGTATTGTATGGATACAATTTCAACGATCTTACTGTTCACGCTTCGCAGGCCCGCGATAATCCCTCAATGGAGTCCAATTTCCAAGACATTAGACCGATCTACATGGTTTTTGACAAAGCTGGAAAGTGCTCAAGGAGCTTCATGGATCGAGGGGACTACTGCAGTTCGAACACTCGAACGCAGCTTTGTGCGGATGTTGGCTTGAAAACGGACCATTGACAGTTACAGGCCGACTACCTCAGCTGGTTAGAGCGTCACATTACCGTAATAATACGAACGTCTTGGGTTCAATCCCCACGTGGGCCGTACCAACCGCACATTTCTTTTCTGTACTCTCCCCGCGATCATCCTGTCTGTACGACCAATGGTTGACTTCAGAAGTCGATATCCTTGTATTGCCAGGATGTCTAAATTCTACAATCTATATATGTACAGACTATGACGACCTCCATGTGCTCGTTTCGCTCTATAGAAACAGCTAGGCCAGCCCACAACACGCATAAATTCAACGATATAAAATATCCCTTCCATCAATACGATTACTTCGCAACCGTCCGGGCGTCTTCTCCGTCCTCACCAGCAAAATACTCTGGGAGGATGACGATGATCTGGGAGGGGAGCGCGAATGATCCTGGGGAGATCTCTTCACGCAGGGAGCCAACGGCAGAGAAGGCGAGGATGGCACGGACACCGAGGGACTTGAGGGCGGCGACGTTGGCACGGGCGGGGACCGAGGAGGGCGAGATGGTGTGGCCGGTACCGTGTCGGGCGAGGAAGGCGACCCGCGTACCGGAGGGCAGGGAAGCGATGGTTATAGGTGCGCTGGGAAAACCCCAGGGCTGGGGAGAGTTTTAGTGTCTGTATCGGTAACATAAATTGAACGACGTACTGTTTTGGGATTAACATGCTTACTAGGAAACGATAAAAGTGTTGAATCGACGGATCGCTTCGACTCATTGATTCACTGGGACGCACACGAAGGTGAGGTTATCAAGATGGTATAGACCGCTCCCGCCGATAACACCAATGAGTACTGTGATTCAGCTGTTCAGAGAAGACTTTTTAGGTGGTATCTATTGCCAACTCACCTTTCTCGTCGCTCATTTCCCTTTTGTTTGACAGCTGAGTATAGCGCTGTGAGGTTGCGGTGGGAAGAGGAATGATCAACGCCGAATAGATTTGAAACTGCGACTCATCTGATAAAATCCACTGATTGATGCTTACGGCCCGGAATTTCGCAATAAGCAGGATCTGTTAAAGTCTCCCATCTCTCACTTTAAAAGCGCCCAGCGCAGTCTTCATGAAAATTTTCATTATCGAGAGACAACGTAAATCTTAAGCTGGCATCATCACTGGTTGAATGTGATTCCGTGAGCCGCCGACCGCTATCTGAGAAAGGCCTCGAGATCGTGAACAGATAGCAAATCACCCCATCCACCAATAGCGTCGCGAAAATGGGCAGGAGTCAGTTCGTTTCGGTTTTCTGAAGGTCGGTTGTCGAGGGGATTCGCAGAAGTATGCTGGAGAAGAATCTGTCGAATGGTCGGGCGTTGGTTCGGGTTGAGAGTCCAACAGGATCGCATATTTGACCACATGCGCTCCGTCAAGCCCCGGGATCTCCAGGCGGGGCTCGAGGCTGGCGGCCGTGATGGGTGAGCACCGCCTTTCACCTTCAACATGACTGTAGAGTCTCGAGGAAACTCATGGAAGGGAACGTTTCCCGCAAAAATCTAAACAAAATCTGAGTGTGTCAATTGAGGGAGAAGGTTTTTATATTACCTCATAACACACACATCCAAAGGCGTACACATCGCTGGCCATGTTATTGTGCACAATATCATCGTTATCGATGTCGAAGAGCTCAGGAGCCTGCCACCGAATGGAACCTCCTTTGGATCCCACGGACGAGTGTGAGGTCCAATGCAAGATATTCGGATCCGACACCGAAGAAATCCCAAAATCTGCGAGACAAGCTCGCCCGGAAGCGTCGACGAGGATATTTGCCTGTAAAGGGCATGTTTTAGCGGAGAGACAAGGAAGCAGTAAAGAACGTACGCCTTTCAAGTCGCCATGGACTATGTCGTTCAAGTGTAGGTAGTCTACACCTGACGCCACGTCCAAGACCTTTCTTTCCGTCAGCAAAGTCCATCATCGAAAGAAATAAGAAACCACCTACCAAAATATTCCTGTTCGCATCAGCATGTTGCTCCAAATATGTGTTAAGATCTCCGTTTTCCATCCACGGAGAGACGAGACAGAGTCGTGCACTGTAGCGATACAGACCATAGATTGGAAGGATGTTAGGATGGGAAAGTTGTCCCCACAGGATGGCCTCGGCAGAAAAGTGCTATCCAGAAATGTGTTCAGTAATGGAGCGATAAATCGCATGATATGATCAACACCTTTAAGAATGAGTGGACATGTGACGTCTGGTAGATACGGATGACCTTGAGGCAGACGGCGTGGTCGAGGAAACGTCCTCGGTAAATGTTCGCGAAGCTGCCCGCGGCGACCGGATGATCGCCCACAATCTCGACGTTCTCCAGGTCATAGCAAGTTGGATAAAGTCCTGCGGATTTCGAGAGACGTTGCGTGGCAACGACAAGGTTCCGCCTGAATCCCCCGTCAAGTGAAGACATATTTAGAAGCTAATCGTGCAGGTTAGGAAACGGGAGACTGAGCTAGAATGATCAGAGAGCCTTACAATTTGAAACGCGTCGAGGAGCTGCTGGGCCTGCGAATGACGACAAGTTAATAGCTTTCGGTACTGTCGAACATCTTCAAAAATGGCTGCTAATCGCATACCAGCGACCTGAGCCCATCATGAGGCTGCCTGCGTGCGTGTGCATCCGAGTTCGCATTACGCAAGGCATGGCCAAACCCTTGGCGGACATGGGGCGGCTGTGGTGGAACCGATTCCTCTGGCTCCTCTTCTATAGTATCAGGAGGTAGGGGAATGTATACAGGAAAGGGCGCCGGCGGGATGAAGTTTTCGGCAGGAATTTGTTCGATAGAGATGTGGTGCAACGAATCTTCGAACGAGGATGGAAAAGGGAATCTAGAAGGGGCTTCTATGGTGGTCATCCGCCCCTCGGATGATGACGGATCTCGGGACCAACTTGTATCGTTTGATTCCGCCCCTGCGGCTGCTCTGGGCTGTCGCCCGCTCCACACTCCCCCTACTACCACCCGCTCTCCCACCTTGTCATGAAGAATTCTTGGCCTAGTTTGACCACCAAGCAAATGCACAACGGCCCCAGGCTCCTGGCGTCTAATGAGGGTCGTCTTGATTTCATCCTTCTGCTCCAAAAGTACCTTTCCGTTCTGATAAACACGAAACATTAGTTATGCAAACATATAGCAAGATACAACTCAAGAAAGAGAGAAAGAATCGGACGAAGGTGCAGCACTCATCGCGGGGTGGTAAGTACATACCAGGTTGACGCTGGCGGTCATCCAGCACTGTGGGGTATTCACGATGAGTCGGAATCTTCTCCAGAACAAGTATCGCTGTCTTTGCAAACATAATGAAGGCATTTTCGAAGTCGCCCTCCGAGAGATGCTGTTTCGCACTTTGGCGGTACTTCTCTGCCATCCGCAGGTTATGTTTGAGCTGCTGATATTCATCCCACTCGTTATCAAGCGCGGCCTCTTCAAGTTGAGCGATTGTTCGAACCATTGACAGAGATTTGCACCAAGGGCGGATGGGCGCTTCACAAATCTGCTACATCGCCATTCCTGCACGTGGGAGCAGAAGGTCAGCTGAACATAGCCTCCAAACCCAAATAAAGCGAGTACCTAGTTCTGTCAAATTTTTGACAAGACGTCAAATGGAAAGCCACGCATTCAGATTTTGAGTGCCTGAGAGTAGTACTGGGAAGAAAGGACGAAACGATTGGTATGGACGGTACGAAAAAATGGTGAGTTAAATTTAGAACACAGCCATGTGCACCGTGTTATTTTTGATCTTTTGACGCTCTGGCAACGCTGTGCACACTGCACACCATCACATTATTTTTGCTACACACTTTACAAATAAGATGGAATCCACTTTCCTATCACCTTAGTGATACATTTCTGGCTCAAAGGATCCTTTTCTTGTTCGTAATTGGTTGAACGGGTAGGATCATCGTTATTAATTTTTCTTTGACGACTACGATCGGTTGAAGTTAATCATCTCGCACCTGAAAAGCGCCAACTACAAGATTGAAGACGCCCACCGCAGTACTCATAATATATTTTAATACCTAGAATAACACACACCGTCTTCTCTGTCGCGGTATTGCTCCCATGGCCTGCTGACCCTATCTGCTTTCCTTGAGAAAGACCTCGAGATCGTGAACAGACAGCAGATCAGCCCATCCACCGAGAGCGTCGCGAAAATGAGCAGGAGTCAGTTTGTTTTGGTTTTCTGAAGGTCTGTTATCGAACCGTTTCGCAGAAGTATGCTGGACCACGATCTGTCGGATCGTCGGACGTTTGCGCGGGTCAATATTCCAACACGCTCGCATCCGTGACCACATGGGCTCCGTGAGGCCCCAGGATCTCCAGGCGGGGCTCGAGGCTGGCGGCCGCGACGGTTGAGCACCGCTTTTCACCTTCAACATTACCGCCGAGTCTCGAGAGAGTTCGTAGAAGGGAACGTTGTTTGCGAAAATCTAGAAAAAAGAAAAAGTCTCAGCGTGTGCGTTGAATTACGAGGAGGCTTCTTCACGGTTACCTCGTAACACACACACGCAAAGGCGTACACATCACTGGCCATGTTATTGTGCACGATATCATCGTTGTCAATGTCAAACAGCTCGGGAGCCTGCCACCTAATGGAACCTCCCTTGGACCCCACCGACGAGTGTGAAGTCCAGTGCAAGATATTCGGATCTGACACGGAAGAAAGCCCGAAATCTGCAAGACAGGCTCGCCCGGAGCCGTCAACGAGGATGTTTGCCTGTAAAGGCATGTTTTAGCGGAGGCATGGAGAGAAGCGAACCACTTACGCCTTTCAAGTCGCCATGTATTATGTCGTTTAAGTGTAGGTAGTCTATGCCCGACGCCACGTCCAAAACCTTTATTTCCGTCAGCAAGCTCTTCAGTAGAAACAATGGGAAACAATTACCAAAAGATTTCGGTTTGCATTAGCATGTCGCTCCAAAAATGTGTTAAGGTCTCCGTTTTCCATCCAAGGGGAGACTAAACAGAGTCGTGCGCTGTACCTATATAAACCATAGATCGGAAGGATGTTGGGATGCGAAAGCTGTCCCCACAGGATAGCCTCGGCAGAAAAATGCTATCCAAAAAGCGTGCGTTGAGCAATAAAATGAAAAGTCGGATGAGGTCATCGATACCTTCAAGAAAGAATGCACGTGAGACGTCTGGTAGATACGGATAACCTTGAGGCAGACAGCGTGGCCGAGAAAACGTCCTCTATAGATGTCTGCGAAGCTTCCAGCAGCAACCGGATGATCGCCCACAATCTCGATGTCCCCCAATTCATAGCACGTTGGATAAAGTCCTGCCGATTTCGAGAGCCGTTGCGTGGCTACGACCAGGTTCCTCCTGAAGCTCCCGTCGAGCGAAGATGTATCTAGAAGCTAATCGTGGTGCACGTCAAAATTCGGGAGGCTGAGTTATAGCAATGAAGGGGGCTCACTATTTGAAACGCATCAAGGAGCCGCTGGGCCTGCGAACGACGACATCCCAAGAGTTTTCGGTACTGTCGAACATCTTCGAATACAGCTGCCAATCGCGTTACTAGCGGCCGAGTATCTTCGTGAGGTTGCATGCGTGAGTCTCCATCCCAGTGTCCAGGGCCTGACTCATCTCCTCCTGCCGTATCAGGGGGTAGAGGTATGTATATACGAGAATCGGGGCTAAGGAATGACGGTATTTGCGGTGTGGAGTCTGGATCATCAGGTGGTAGTGGTATGTGTACACG
Organism: Lyophyllum semitale; assembly: GCA_018851285.1. Classification (NCBI taxonomy): domain Eukaryota; kingdom Fungi; phylum Basidiomycota; class Agaricomycetes; order Agaricales; family Lyophyllaceae; genus Lyophyllum; species Lyophyllum semitale. Next base: position 3,436 of record JABCKH010000496.1, on the reverse strand, counting down.
GTGATTCGGGCTGAGGTACGCGGGTGTCGGTGGGGTAAGGTCTGGAGACGCCGGTCGAGAGGGAGGTTCGATAAATATGTCCAACGAGGAAGCTTCGGACGAGGATGGAGAGACAGGTCGAGATGGGGGTTCGATAGAGATCTGATATGTGACCGGTGAGGATTTTTCGGAAGAGAATGGAGATGGGGGTTCGACCATGATCGTCGGCACATGAGATGAGATCTCGTTTTTCCACTTGATACGGCGGCTGATAAGGATCGTCTTGATTTCGCCCATCCTCTCCAACATCTCGTTCCCGTTCTGATCAAAAGCCGCACGTTAGTGACGCGAAGATATAGCAAAATACATCGAAGAAAGTGTGGAAGAATCGGACAGCGATCGCGGGGCATATTTAGTTTCAAGCACTCACCATTTGTAGAGCATTGCGCTGGGTCTGATTCAAGCGCGTAGTGAAGTCACGATGGGTCGGAATCTTCTCTATAGCCAGAGTCGCCGCCTTTGCAAACATAATGAACGCGTTCTCAAGGTCACCCTCATCCAGATGTTGTTTCGCTGCCTTCCGGTATGTATCTGCGTTCCGCAGGTGATATTTTAGCTTCTGATGTTCATCCCACAGGTCATCGTGCGCGGCCTCAGCAAGTTGAGCGATCGTACGAGGTTTCCGCGCAGGAATCATGGATATTTGCGAAGAAGGGCGTCTTGATGAGCGCTTCACACATCTGCTACATCGCCATTCTTGCACGTGGGAGAGAAGGTCAGCTGAACATAGCCTCCAAACCAAAATAAAGCGAGTACCTACATATTCTGTAAAATTTTGACAAGAAGTCGAATGGAAAGCCACGCAATTTGATTTTGAGTGCTCGCGAGGAGTTCTGGGAAGACATGACGAAGCGATAGGCATGAAGGTTACTAAAAATTGTGAGTTAAATTTAGAACACAGCCACATGTTAGTTTTCCAACCCTCATCTTTTGACGCTATTTTTGCTACGCTACTCTAACATAAAAAAGATGGAATCCACCTTCTTAGTAAGTGATACACGTCCCGTGGGGTCCAACCCACAATCTCATTTTGTATGAGCTACCAACCACTACGATCTGTTGTTGAATTTTATCATGAAAAGCGCCAACGACAAGATTGAAGACGTCTCCGTAATATATTTTATTACCTGAAGATATAAACCCTCTTCTCTGTCGCCATAGCTGTATCGCATCCATGACGTACTGACGACCCTATGTCCTTTCCTTTATAAAGGCCTCGAGATCGTGAACTGACAGCAGATCCGCCCATCCGTCCATAGCGTCGCGAGAATGAGCCGGGTTCAACACATTTCGGTTTTCTGAAGGTCTTTTATCGTTAGTTACATTCGACGAAATAAGCATGAACACCATCTGTTGGATGGTCGGGCGTTGGTTCGGGTTGAGAGTCCAACAGGCTCGCATATCTGACCACAAGCGCTCCGTCAAGCCCCGGGATCTCCAGGCGGGGCTCGAGGCTAGCGGCCGCGATGGGTGAGCACCGGTTTTCACCTTCAACATTACCGCGGAGTCTCGAGGGAGTTCGTAGAAGGGAACATTTCCGGCGAAAATCTAAACACAATCTGAGTGTGTCTTGAATTGGGGGAGAAGGGTGTTTCACGTTACCTCATAACACACACACGCGAAGGCGTATACATCACTGGCCATGTTATTGTGCACGATATCGTCGTTGTCGATGTCGAACAGCTCTGGAGCCTGCCACCTAATGGATCCTCCCTTGGACCCCACCGAAGAGTGTGAGGTCCAGTGCAAGATATTCGGATCTGACACGGAAGAAAGCCCGAAATCTGCGAGACAGGCTCGCCTGGAGCCGTCAACGAGGATGTTTGCCTGTTAACGGCATGTTTTACTGAAGGCATGCGGAAGAATCACAGTACTCACGCCTTTCAAGTCGCCGTGGATTATGTCTTTTCGGTGTAGGTAGTCTACACCGCATGCCACGTCTAGGGCCTTAATTTCCGTCAGCAAGTTTCCTAGGGTAGAACAAAGTTGCGATCCACCTACCAAAAGATGCCTGTTCACATCAGCATGTCGCTCCAAAAACGTGTTAAGATCTCCGTTTTCCATCCAAGGGGAGACGAGACAGCCGTGCGCTGTTACCGTGATGATGGAAAAAGGCTCGTGACTTCGGCCGAATTGTCCGATCCGTTCTCTACGCTCTCCCAACCCCACCCATACCTATCTCGGTAAGTTGAGCACACATCCCGTCTTCCTGGGCTCATTTACAACGTCAAATATTTCTAGCCAACAACTACGTTATCCGTACGCCGCCTTGGCCTTCCGCTGCCTTCCCAAAATTCGCATTTTCGATTTCGGCTGAGCTCCGAGGCAACTCATATCTTGGTAAGTTCCGTCACCCAATCCCATCAATGTGGGCTCCTTCTCAAATTTTAATCATCCTTTACGATGGGTGCAACACCGCTACGTTCTATATTTGCGTGCAAACCTTGCGATTCTTTTTGCGACATCTTGTGGTCAGTCATACCAATTTCTTATCATGCTGACGCTCCTGCTCATCATCCTATCGCCCTAGAAGGTTGCTGTTATCTCCGCATCACACTATAACGCTTGATTCATTCCAAGAAACCCGATTACTCCCATTTTGCTGCCAATTACGTGCCGACCACTGGGTATGCGCATGAGTTCTCTACGATATTTAGCTCCTACTCAATGCCTTATGCATATAAAAGATAGGTGTGACGTCCGCTTCCCACCTCATCGCAGCATTCCCGGACAAAAATTCGACTTTGCAGTTTTTCAGGGACATTCCTGTCACCGAGCTGTACTGACCTTATTTGTGCAGGCCAAACCTTCTGCAACCGCGGTCGTAGCTTATTTGGAAGCGGTGGAGTATGAATAAGAAGAGGCTTTGAATGCGTCTTTCGGTTCTTGGCTCTCGTGGTACTGCTAGAGTCGAGGTTTGACTTGTGAGTTTATAACGAGATTTCATCCTTTCAACGTAATGCCCATCTTTTTTCTTTCCTTAGCGCAGTCAAGTCCCAGGATAGGTCATGTGAAAGTCAACTCAGGACCGTCGTCAACATCGGTGAAAAGAATTCGATTCACGCAGCCATGGCCTCCCACGAACCCTCTCCTGTCCAGAACGACTCAAGTGGAAGGTATGTCATATAATCCAGTTCAGTCAATCCTCCGTTTCCCGATTCCCTAAACTCCGTACTCGCATCACATCATCCATAACCCCTTCCTCCGTTCAAGCTTCATCTCTAACTCTCGTCTCTCAATTCTCTTTTTCTCAGAACACTGAACTTGAACTACTCCCCCAGCGGCGCTCTCCTCACTGGTTACTATCGTCACCGAACGTGCGTTAGCTATACATCTCTATGCCGCATAAATCTGTTGATCCTCCGTAAGTATCTCGACCCTGGTATTCTCTGTCTGA
>JABCKH010000495.1:0-13676 GCA_018851285.1 Lyophyllum semitale | reverse complement strand
AAACTGTAAGTCCCATTCGTTAATATCTCTTACTGCCCATCTAACTCTCCCCTACCTTTCAGCTACTCCAACACGCTGCTCGCCATCTTCAACAACCGCATGTACATGTCAGCCAAGGGCATGATGCCGCGCTCCACCACCGTCTCCATGAGCGGCATCGACTTCCGTCATTCGCACTATTCTCAAGGACAGACCTCGCATGCTCAAGTAAATATGCAAAAGGATCTGTACCACATCGAGGTGCTCCGTGAGACGGAGGTCACGGACGATATGCAGTTGACGGACTTCAAGGTATGTCGTTCCGACTGAAGAATACACACATCGTTTGATATGGTACACTGTAGAGGAAGAATATGCCGAGCCTGAACCAAGGGGATGAGTGTGCCGTTTGAGTGTACATCGTTTTTTATACTGCAAGTGTTGTATCAAAATTTATCTACTAGTATTTCCTGCCACCCATGCTTCAATTTTATCGAACTCAGTTCTCGTCAGAATAGTTTCAGCTTAATTGCGTTCAGTTTGTTTAAAAGTTTCTTGACCGTCGACTCGGCCTCGCGTCGATAGAACTCACTAGCACGCCAATAGCACGCGGCTACTCAAGTGGACACCATGCATTTTCGATCTGATTAGACCATCCTCAAGAACGAGCAGCGGCCATGGTTTCTAGAAAAAAGATGTGGGACGCTTAAAAACTGGTGTCACAAATCTGTTCTCAACCGTCACTGATGAATACAGGGTTTCATCGATTAGCGCTCACAGATAAATCCTTCTCTTAATAGGTAAAAACACCTATTTCGTGGGGGCTGCGATCGACCATCATCTGCCACAACTCAGGCGCTATATCAGCCCAGATCCACTCCCCTCTTCTATTCTTTAAAGAACATCGTAACTTGATCGTCTCGACTGGGGCATAATGTATCATGTAGCCCTCCAATGCGCGGTGCGCCGCCTCTCTAGCAGCCTATGTAGCACCGATGTCTGTCAAAAAAAGTAGGAATTATGATCATGATATACCAGACTCGCCTGATAAGTCTCGGCAATGGGAACGACGGCATAATCCTCTCGACTTTTTTGGACCAAGACAAATGTCAAGTATTCTCGCTTGATCGGCGCACGAGAACCGCTATCGGCTGGTTCCGAAGTTCGAGAGACTGTAGGCTGCCTATCCTCGTCGCCAGGTTGAACAGCAAAAATGGGCATGGTGGATGATGAGCGAGCAAGTCCAAGTGGGATGGTTCTTCGAGGATCAGTCTTGAGTTCGAAGTAAAGAAGCACACGCACATTGCCGATCACCATCGAATGGTCAGCTGGGCGCAGAAGTTCTGACCTCATCGGTACATGGGTGCGCCGAAAAGCAAACACTAATATGTTCGGTGATGGGGTGGCCAGAAGCGACCGAGAATTCGTACTTGGGTAGACAGTGAAATTGTTATCGCAGTGGACCCCGTAGACAACGTGAAGGGCCGGGGTATCTCGGCGAAAATTTCCGCCTGACAAAGCTTCCTTCCCTGTTGGACAACGAGGAGGATGACCACTCCATCTTCCTCTCGCTAGATACTAACGAAAATTGGTATTCAAGGGATCCGCGAAAAATGTCGAACGGACCAAGCAGTGTCGTTAAAACTTGACTAGACACTCAATCATCGCCAAACGGAATTCGAAGTTGCCCCCCGCCCTCATCCCATGTTCCACCCCTACCTTCCCCGACAGCTCCTCGTCCCATTTTCTCTTGCCAGCGTGCGGCCGAAATTGGCACAGCATAACAAGTCACCTCCATCATGACACTAAACTCGAGGCAGGCGTTGTCATCGCGCGGTGGTGGCAAAGAAGAAGCGGTAGAAGAATATGCGGAGGCAGGCAAGTAAAAGATACGCCGAAAATCGGTTGCCGTTCAGGGCGCTAAGTATTAGGCATTCTGAGTAGACGGCGGGCGATGAGGATAGCAAGGTGTTGAAACGGTGCGTGGGGTTAAGTTTGAGCTGCCGACGTTCAAGATCTGTAGCCCTAGCTGCCTGTGCGTCATCCATCACTGATCTGTCGGACGAGGAAAGGATGTTCAACTATCGGAACCCCAGTGTGCCAGTGTATCGTTTTTCACCAATTTCTCAGATGAAGACGCCTTTGATCCTACTGGTTGCCTTGTTCGGAAGGCACGGACGAGGCTACGGAGTCGTGGGTGGCTGAGCACGGAGCAAGGGTATATGGTCACAACATGTTTGAGGGCGTGGTGGATAAACATGTTGAAACTTGAGCACGGTACGGCAAGGGCTTCGAGAGCTCTGTGATAGGGTCCATAGCATCTAAGATTGAGTCACTCGGGTCTGCGAGACTGAAAAGGATTGCTGGAGACCTATACATCAATCAATCATGTCTGTCTGTCTGTAAAGTAAGGTTTTATTGCTTACTTCTATAACCAAAATCATCCCGCTCAATGTTATTGAGAGTCGTCCTAGGCAGCCCTGCGTTTCGCTGATCTTTCAGTACTGCCACTTCTAGATCCTATCTGAATCGTCAGTAATTATTCATCTGAAAAAAAAAATTGTGCCTGCATACTTCTGTATTGTTGACTATTGAATGCCACGAATGTCTTGCTTGGTGTCGATTCTCGAAAGATCCGTTCCAGCAAGTACTGGTGAGCCGGGTGTTTGGACGCTTAGGCTTCGTTCTTGTAGACAAGGCAATGTATAGGCCTCAGATAGAGTGAATCGTCGCGTCGGTATCCATGGAGTGAACAATCGACGCTATCGATACCGACGTGAATGTCTGGTAAAGTTTAAACGTCAATGGGTCCACTTAATTTTCACGAGCATAGAGGAGGTCGGTTTGAGGCGAGAAGGGCTCCCATCGATCCACTTGAAGAGGAATGACTCAGAGGAAAGACAAAAATATGTTGAAAATCATCCACTGGAAAAGAGGAGAGAAAATTTCAGTGACTCTGAGAATCAGATCAGAAAAAGTCGCGGTCACGGGATGCATCAGACGCGTCGCGTCTGCCTGAAAACAATTCTCCTTATATGAACAACCACTGCATCGACACCTAGGCTCAAGAATATGCAACCGTGACTGAGCGCTCATCGAAAAACAAACATGTCGGACGGATAACACTCCCATGACCCACCCTTGATTCAAACATCGGACTCGGGCTCCGTCACGCAGACTCTGCAAGCAACGCTGCATAAGCGATTTTCCCGATTATTATTATTATTAGTGATGAATGCACACCTCTGATCGCAGTGTACTCAACTACGACCTGATATACCATCCTCAACAAAGAGTGGCGGCCATGGAGTTTAGAAGGCGCTTGAGCAATGAAAACAGATGTCACGATAACAAGATAAATTACCCGCCGCGGTCCCGAACTCGGAACAAATACATAAGACGTAACGACTCCGAGAGTTGCTGGCATAGTACAAAGTATGGCGACAGGCAAGAGAACAATAGAAGCTACGAGCATATGATCAGAACTAACAAAGACGTGAAAAGATTGAAGCATGAGAAGAGCAATAAGTGTGTAAGCAATTTAAACAGGCATGAACAATGGTGATGTAAAGAGCTCGTTGGAGAGTAGAATAAAAGTACAGTAGGTATGGAACGAAGTTGAAAAGATACCGTACTAGTGGCGAAATAGGATGCGACGAATGCGCAGATGATGAAGCCAGGGGCGGCTTGGCAGTCCAGCATTCATCACCCATCAATTCGTTCCGCTAAGGCTGCGAAAAAAAAATAGCCTACAAATACACCTGCTCTTGACCGTTATTGACGAATAAAGGATCGATGCAAGGTCAGCATACTCACTGTCAGAGTTTCTGCTCAGTCGTCGTAGTCATACGACTGATAAGGCTCGCCAACAACTCCTATTTCGTGATGGTTACGACTGACGGTCGTCTGCCAAAGTTCGGGTGCAATGTCAGCCCAGATCCACTCCCCTTTCCTGTTCTTCAAAGAACACCTTAACGTGACGTTCTGGACTGGGACATTGGGCATATATTTCCATAACGCTTTGTGCGCTGCCTGGACTGCAGCCTGAGATCGATGTTCGTCAAACACAGTCAGAACTGAGGAAGGTACGCAGACTCGCCTGGTAGGTCGCAGGAAATGGAACGACGGCATAGTTCCTGTCTCGACCTCCGAGTACATCTTCGATCAGGACGAATGTCAAGGATTCTCGCTGGGCCGATGCAGGAGAATCGCTATTGCCTGGTTGAATGGCAGAACTGGGCATGATGATGGTATCGATGCTGGTGTAGATTGTGAGCGAGAAAGTTGGAAGCCTGGGGTTCGGAAAAGAAGCACGCGGAGGTTGCCGATATTAATCGAGTTGTCAGCTAGGCGCTTAAGTTCTGTGGACGTATATGCATTTCGTTGAGAAATCAGTGGGAGTTACATGGGTGCACCGAGAAGCAACATGTGAATATGCTAGTTGACCGGCAGTCAACATCAAACGGAAACGCGCACGTGGATGGACAGTGTTGTTGTAGACGTCGGGAGCCTCTGAAAACAGTATCCGGTCGTCCTTGAAAAGTTTTTTGCCCCTGCTCCGCCTGACGAGGGTTTTCCATTCATAGTGCTGGGTATTAAAAGAAAGAAAAGAACGAAAAGAAAGGGAAAAGGGAGAGATTTGAGAGAAATGGTCGGTTTTTCACCGTTTTTTTCTCAAAATTGAGGAGAACCATGGCCTCTATTATATATGCCATTCTAACCGCCAGAAAGAACGACTCATGCAGCCAGAAACCTGCGCGAGCGACGAGTTTTGTAGATGATCGGAGATTTAAACTCCGACGAACGCGTCGCGCGCGCGCGACGCGTTGAGCGTCGTCTCTGTCAATGATAACAAAACATGAAACCTTGTTGACATCAGCATACATTCTATGTATCAAAATCATCACCATAGTCAAATTTGGGCATCAACTGTGCTTAAACGGGGGTACAATGAAGATTACAAGAACATTCTGACTGAATAACATCCATCCTGCAACAACAAAGGCCTGCATATCCACCAGCTCAGAGAGCTATAGCCTTCAATAATGAATATATATGTTGATTCTTTTTTGGGGGGCAGGAGATGGTCCACAGAATGAGAGATGACCCAATTGGCAGATAACATAGGGGCTGTGGCAGATAACTTTTGAGGCGGCAGATAACATTTTTTGCAGCCTGGCTCTTTCCACATCACTTCTTTTTCTCATTTCAAGGCATATATATAATGTTTGGACTCTTCTCGACATCCACATACATACATAGCTCCGATTCAGGTGTATGTTGAGCTCAGATTCGACCAAAGACAACGAAAAGTTATCTGCCCGGCAATTCCCGGGCAGATAACTCCCCAGCATTACCAGCGGTAAGCCCTGACGAGCCCCTCCCGCCAAACAACCAGAACGACCTCTCCATCTTCCTCTCACTAGATAATGACGAGGATCAGCATCTAAGGGATGCGAGGAATGTCGGACGGACGGACGGAGATGATATTGAGACGGGACTAGACACTCGGTTATTGCTAAATCGAAGTCGAGGTTACACTTTTCACCGCCAACTGCGAAGACCAGTACGAGGAGGCGGAAGAGACAGTCATCCAGCGAGTTGACCTGTCGCATCTGGTGCTCTACTCGGACTCTAGAGGCCCCTGCACCGCTACGGTCCGCGGCCTTCATCCCATGTGCCGTCTCCCGTATTCCCCAACAGCGCGGTCCCTTGTTCCCTCTATCATAGCACCGAACTCGAAGCAGGCGACCACGCTCCGATTCTTGCGCGGCGATGGCAAAGGAGAAGCGGTGGAAGGATATTGGCTGATGTTCGGGACACTCTCGGGCATGCTGAGGTAGATGGTAGGCGACGAGAAGAACGAGGTGGTGGAAAGGGCGCCGTCGTCCCGGCTGCCTGTGCATCGTTCATCACCGGACGAAGAAAAGGATGTTCAACCATCGAAACCCTCGGCACGCCAGCGCATCGTTTTCACCTTCTCGGATGAGGATGGCTTTGATCCTATTAAATTGCCGTGTACGGGAAGGGTGGCTGAGTACCATGCGGGTCATGACACGTTTCAAGGGCGTCACGGTGAAGGATGGACATGCTGAGCACGGTGCAGTGTAGGCTTCGAGCGCTCCATGATGGTTTCCGTAGTATAAGATTGAGTCGTTAGTGTATGGAGAAACTGCAGAGAGGGACGGAAACGAGGTATGGACCGCCTGCCGTAGACGAGCGACACCGCTCCAAGTCTTCATCTACACTTATACTTAAACCGAGTCTTCCTGTGTACGTTTACATAAATCAACGATATGTATCTGTCTGTAGAGAAATTGCTGCCTGCTTACTGCTGCCCGACGCCCGACTAATAATCGTTACAAGCCATCCCGACGATGTTTGCCAGCATCCCTGCTAGCATTGTAATATACACACGCAGGGAATGTTCTATTATTCCTTGCTTACTTCGGTTTCGCTGTTAGAGATGTTGGACATGCGCACGCTGACTCTCGTATCCACCATGTTAAGGAACGCTGCTGAGGGGTTGAACTTGAAGATCAGGCCCAGGAACCGGTCACGCGACTTACCCGTCGGACTGAGTCCGGGCCGGAGCTTTGCTCAAGTTGACGCTCACGTTCAACATTAGCCTTCCAGCTGTGCAGACTACAATAGCAAGGTGAAGCAGCACCATATCCACCACTAAAATGTGTGAGAACCCCAGTGAGTGCTGGTGCTCAGCTATCGTTCGTCTATCTCAACTTGAATTCTAACGATCGCCAGGGTCGCTGAGTCGTTACAAGTGTAGTACACTGGGCGTACTATGTTATCTAGCGCCTAAGTCTTTGAAATCCATACAGCGCGAGTATTCTACAGTCTATCTTTCCATGCATGCGTGTAGGCCTCGTCCCACCCACTCTCCCCTGACCGGCCTGACCCGTCCGAAGCCGCGTTGGACGATGAGCTATGGCACAGGCCGGTGAGTCGTGACCTATATCGCGTTTTTGGCGACACAACTTGAACGCGTATCACACGCATCCTTTCGCAGCCTGGGTCTTCTTTCCTGAATCCGCGAGTATTGTGAAAATCAGATTCATGGTGCGAAAACCAGCTGTCGCTGAGAAAATCTCAAAGCGATTATACGACCTGACCCCGATTCGAACGAGGCACTTCTGCGCGGGAGGATCTTATCCATGATATCTGATACAGGTGTGTTACCACTACACTACCAGGTTCTCTTTATTTCCCACGCATATATATAATCTCAGCTCGTCATCGATGGCGCTAATCCTCCACCGGTCGGCCCCGAGAGGTGCATACTATTACGATGTCGAAGTGTCTGATGTGTTATGCATATGCGGCCTCGACCGAAGGGGGTCTTATCCTCGTGTGCATGGTGGTCTGGCGTCCCAACAGAATTCACATCCTTCCGAAGTCTGCGTATCCCAGGTGTTCTCCGTGAATGCCAGAGCAAACGGCACACTTCTCATGCTGTAAGTGCGCATTGCCCTCGAGCAAAAGATGTAAATCCAATGTGAATCTCTATTGATCCAGCTTGCCCATGACCTGACCCCGGATCGAACGAGGCTCTTTTGCGGCGTACCCGTGATAGATGCGTATTGCACTCAATGCAGACGTCTTACCACAACACCACCAGGCCGTCTCTCCAGTATCCTTGCCCGAAGCTAAGTGCTCCCTCCCAAGCACTGGCAGCTCCAGTCATCATGCTACTCGAGCCTCCATCTTCGTTTTTTTACCTTTAAGTATCATCAGATCTTGGGATGAGCAAGTTTTACTTCAAGTATCGAGCGAAAACGATGGTATTCACATAAAGCGGGTCCCTGGATCGAACAGGATGCTTCCGAACAGTTTATTTCTGCCCTCCGACGCCTTGATCGCGGCGTACATATCCGTTACCGATACGCCACAGGTCACCTATCCATCGGACGCTGATACTCAGCCTGTCCCGAAAAGGAGTTATCCGGTGGACGTACTCGGATCTAGAGAGGAGCCAAAAGAAAATCCTTCAGATCGGCGCAAGGCGAGTCGAACAGGTCACTCCACTCGGTGTATTCTTTCCGCGAGGTTCAGTCAGTTTACATGTATCACGAATACACCGCTGCACGCTCTGGTCAATGAGGATTGAAAACGAGCATTGACCGCACATGATTTAGCATAAGACGACTCCCGAAATGAAACCTACATTATTCAAAAATGGTGGGTCAGTCGATGTACTGGGGGGAAAAAAGAAAACATCGCCAGCTTATGACCCGCCCATGATTCGAACACCGGCCTCTCTCTTGCTCCTAGTCTGATCAGCTCAACAGCAGGCCAAACCAGTACTAGTATACAACCTGGGTCTATTGAAGTGTGGAGCCGCCAGGTCAAATAATCGAGAGTTGACCGCCATGCGTTAATCTACGACGCAGGACTCCGAAGGAGATAATCATAAGTAGACCATAGAAATTAGAACAAGTCAGTCTGATTGTCGAATAATAGTTTCTTCATAATACGCACCGGGGTGCCTAGTGCTGGTGAACAACGTTAGCAAGGCTTCCGTTAGTAGTATTCCAGCAGGAAACAGGAAAGGACCTGACCAAAAAAAAGCAGTATAGTAAAAAATCAACCAACATTGAACAATCAACATTAGAAATGGCCAGGCCTTGATTCAAACAGGGCTCTCCTGCGGACGGGATCTTACATTCTATGACTAATGATTCAACGCAGGTGTGTTGCCAATACACCACCCAGCCACCTGTGCGATGTGCCAGCGATAAGCTCATCACATGCTACCAGGCATAGAGAATAACAAGGCCAGTGAACGGGAGATCGTTTTAGGTGTGCGTTAAGCGGCCTTTACGGACAAAGGAGCGCACGGTGGCCTGGTCGCAACAACGGGTCTAGTCGATAAACACGAGAGAATATCATGCAACAAAAAATGTCAGTAACCCCCCAGTAGCCCGAACCTGATTCGAACAGGCTTCTTCTGCGAATTTCTGTGTTGACGCGTTTAGATTCAACGCAGATGTGCTGCCAATACACCATCGGGCTGCTGGTGTACAGGCTCACTTGAACCTCATCACGGCAAGTAGCGAGGCAAGCGGTGTAAGTCTTTTAGGCACGTCACACGCAAGACGGGGGACAGATGATTATGAACGTGCCATGCGTCTGTGGATAAATCATGGGCTGTCCAACTCTGTTACGTTGCAGGACACACTGCAATAGAGAACGTACCGTTCGACGAAGGCATTAATCCGAAAATCACTTTCGAATCTCGACACACTGCCTGCATTGCATGCTTTAGCACTCCGCGTGTTATATGGGTTATATCGACGCGAGGCCCGGTCGACGGCCAAGAAGCTTTCAAAAGGAACTGAATGCGACCAAGCCTGGATTCTGACGCAAGCTAAGCTCGAAAAAGGTTGAAGCATGGGTGGAAGGAAATAGATAACTTTTGATACAACACTTGCAGTACAAATAACGATGTACACTCAGACAGCATGCGACTGATCTTCCCGGTTCAGGCTCGGACTATTGTTCCTCTACAGTGTACCATATCAATCAACAAAAATGTGTGTATTCTTCAGTCGGTACGACATACCTTGAAGTCCGTCAACTGCATATCTTCCGTGACCTCTGTCTCGCGGAACACCTCGATGCGGTACGGCTCCTTTTGTGTATCTACCGGGGCCTGCGAGGTCCGTCCTTGTGAATAGGGCGGATGACGGATGCTGATGTCGATGCCGCTCTCGGAGGCGGTAGAGTATGGCATCATGCCCTTGGCCGACATGTACACGCGGTTGTTGAAGATGGCGAGCAGCGTGTTGGAGTAGCTGCAAGGCAGGGGAGAGTTAGACGCGCAATAAGATATGTTAAGGGACTTACAGTTTCCCCAGGGCATACGCACTGGTGGGAGGTTTTATTAGATTGTCACTGCGAAACGACGATTGATCGACAACTCACGGAGCCATGGAGATACTTGGGTTGTCCTGCGCAGCAGTTGCCAATGAGTATACCGTACTTAGTTCGAGAAAAGGCGGAACTTACGCGTATCGCTAGGAGGCATACGAGTACGGCGATTGCAACGGAAGCTGGGATGACAATGAGGAGGGAGTCAGATGAGCTTTCATAGTAGACGTAACATACCAGTGGCTGAATTGGTCTCGACCGTCAGACGCACAACACGCACCAGAGCATTGTCGGTGTACTGATGCTCACCGCGGGTCCTTTGGCGCAGAAGCTATAGGATTACGAACGATAAGGAACATATATTTCACAAGGTTGGGGGAGAAACATCGTACCAAGACAGTCATGATTACCGCGATCATCGTATCAGCAAGGGCACTCCCACCCAGCCAGAGCTGAACAAGAACAAGGGTTAGAGTTGTTTATGAACGACTTTATCATTGCGAGAGGCTCACAGAAAGCTGCCAGATAAGTTCATGCAGGCGCGACAGACTTGCGACTTGGAACGCCTAGACAAACGAGGACGGATGTGGTCAGCGTACAGAAAAAGATGTTCAGACGAGGTAGGAATTGACCCCGATGCCTGTTGCAATCGCGCCAGCAAAGCTCGATAACGTAACCTAACACACATCGCCTCGTCAATTAAAGGACAGAAAAATCTAGAAAGACACAAACCAGAAAGACGACACCCGGGAGCCACCACGACTTCTGCAGGATCCATATGCGCCAGCAAAAGAACGTTTGCACAATGAACGCGATGACGCCGTCGAGAATAGGTGCGTCGAGTGGGGAGATGTATGGGTCCGAAAGCATGAACATGTTGCCGAAGCCCTTTGCAAACCAATGGAAAGCATCGGCAGTCGCGAGCACCGACTGCACAGTGTCCAGTAAAAAGATGATCAAGACTGGGGGAAAAGTCGCAGGCGTCAGTAACCGTCAGTGGTACTTTGTAAGAGGCGAGACCCACCAAGGTATCTAATCTTCTTTCTGTCCTCTGGAAAGCATTGATAATACACGTCTATGAACAAAGGTAGAAAGGGGGAAGTAATGATCACAAGTTGCAAATGACGCATTGGAGGTGCGGCTTACAGGTCTGCATGACTAGGATCCCGTACAGGAACCAATTCAACATGATTCCTATCAATTAAAGAGGCACGTCATCGTCAGATCTGCGTGTTGTATCAACTATTGACAGAGCTCACTGGCGGACCCGCTCTAAAAGGGCAATTGACGCCCATTAACTGAAAGGAAGAGCTTGATGTGGAAGGACTCACAATGATGCGATATTGGCGGGAATTGGAGGCAGCGGTGCCTGCGATGTCGACGCCATTGTCCACGACTTCCAACTTCGCTGCTGCTGCTTGGGACAGGGTGAAGGAGATGGAAATCTATGAGAAGTATATCTAACCTTGTAATAAACAATGAGTTCTCGGAAACTTGTCAGCCCTGCATCGGGGTATCACATATCTCCAGACCTTACCGTGACGACCTAAGCGCCAAGCCTTAAGAGGCTAACGTATCTACATGGGTCAACCCGTCGATGTGATATGAGATTCTATGTAGAGAACATGATTCAACGAGGCTATCGAATCCAAATCGAATCAGAGATGCGCGTACCCAAGTGAGTCGTGTGTCCCCGATTTTCGTCGGGCGCAAAAAAATCGTGTGACCAAATCCGAGTCCACTGATAAGATGATAGATATTAGCTAAGCACGGCGTTTTCCGTCGCTGCACTCTCCCGCGCGAAGCCAAGCTCCTACTCAAAAACTATGTGCTGGGGGTGTTCTCGGATTTCTTCGTAACAATCTCACGGAAATTTTGAGTGGGTCTTCACATGCAGATAACAAAGTATTTTGTGTCGCTTGTCCACTTACGGAAGCACGCGCAAGAGCACGCGGAGTTCTAATTTCTATATCCGAGTTGAACATTTGAGATGCCCGACTTTTCTCCTATGCGATGAATGCAAGAATAAGAGCAATAGCATTGACAAAACCACACTATTGCCGATGGATATGGGATTTTTTCAGGCCGCTTCAAGGTTGAAACAAGGCATGATGCTAAACGTTAATATGCAAGCTATGGAAACAGCCTCTTCATGCCCTCGTAACTTTTAAATTCCAATTCATCATGGAATTCACGCTTACACGGAAGGAAGCTCGAGAGAGGCGAGGCTAGATAAATCGTCAACCCACACAGCAGGTTTTGGCATAAATGTTTTTCTGAATTCTCCAGGGTCCTCATGCTCGCATGCATATGGTCTTCTCCTAGATATC
Source organism: Lyophyllum semitale (assembly GCA_018851285.1). Taxonomy (NCBI): domain Eukaryota; kingdom Fungi; phylum Basidiomycota; class Agaricomycetes; order Agaricales; family Lyophyllaceae; genus Lyophyllum; species Lyophyllum semitale. The sequence continues at coordinate 1,479 of JABCKH010000495.1, read as the reverse complement.
TCAGCCGTGCGAACATCACCGACTCAGAACGCAAGAACAGCGCGACTTTTTGCACATGCAGACGACATCACAGTATTTAACCCACACCTCCACTGGTGGCACCACAGCTTCAACTGTATGTCTCTTCCCTTCCTGCATTCCGAATTTGTATACATAACGTTAGGTATTTGAAGAACAGCTCAACTAGTTCTTTTGTGGTATCTGGGCTGAGATCGACGAATTATATCTGAGGCAAAGATTAACAGGTGAGGTGACAATGGGCATATAGCATATAGACCTCGGACGGGGGTATGCTGATCTCGGGCACACACAACTGAATAGACTCACATTGGTGATTTTTCTGATCTCCGAGAATCCAGCAATGCGATACACCGTGCACGTATATATAAGTAGCTACGAACTGATACGATACGCACAGTGGCTTGTCTAGGGTCCGGCGTCTATCAAGACTCCACTGATGCGGCAGTCGTTAGCCAGGAATCGGGATGGATCTTCGAATGGATGGGCGTCGAAATCCGTCGATCGCCGATCATGATCAGCCATTGGCCACAGCATAATATTTTGATCACGCTCAAACCTCCAAAGTAGGGTTATGACCAACTTGAACTTCTTATGACTGACACAAATCATCCACAGGTCCTCACAGATGGGTAAATATTATACAAATCAAGCTCTTGTAGATATATCATCTAAATATTAGATGGGCACCGCAACGACCGGCTCATAGAAGTTGCTCGGGGGATCGTGCCGTCTCGTCGCAACAAGTCTCCACCCAGTGCTCTTCAACAGCTTATCCAGCTGTCCAATGGTTCGCTCCTGCGAATTGAGCCATATCATCATCTGCCGTCGCCAATCAGAATCAGCTTCGTCGTAACCGGGAATATTAGACAACGGTCGAGGGGATTGCTTACCCCGAGATCAACGACATAAGGCATCACGTTCGCCGCACCGAAGTTCGGCAGGAGCGGCGCAGGCGCCTCGTTGTAGTTGTCGTTTAAGCCGGAATCGGAATCAATCGTAGGGTCATGGCACGCATAGGCGACAATATTGTCGACGACGACGAGCTTGGTGTCGGGTGTTGCCGCTGCGCGCAGCGCCTTGAGGATCTTGGCGGAGTAGGGGTCCGCCCAGTCGTGCATGATCTGCTTTAAGATGAAGACGGACGCATTGGTGACAGGTTGGGCCGTGAAGAAATCGTGCGCTGTCAAGGGTTAGTATATATCAGCTAGAGAATGACTTGGGATGCTTACGCATGAAGGTAAGTCTGCCAGAGTCTATCACCTCGGGGTATTCTTTGCTCCAATGCTGCAGATGTTCCGTCAGTAACCTTGAGCGGATCTAAAACCAGAGCCGTACAATGTTGGCTTCTTTGCATACGGTCGCCATGTCCTGTACGATAAACTTCAAGTGCTCGTTGTCCCTGGCGACCGCAACAGAGGATGTCCCAATCCCTCCGCCGACGTCGACAACAACCGACCC
>JABCKH010000494.1:0-13719 GCA_018851285.1 Lyophyllum semitale | reverse complement strand
TACCGGTAGATCTCACCCTGTTCATAACTACGTAGCAAATCGACAACTGGTCAAGCTCACGTCGTGTGGACTCCGAGATCTCTCCTGTAACCACCGTTACACAAACCCACGCGACCAGATTCATGTACCCGATTCTGTGATCGACCACCCCTTGCATCGGCTGTACCCAGAAGCGATGAACTATCCTAAAAGACGTCCAGGAAATTATTACTCACAGATAAGGTACATCACCGGGCAATCTATATCATCATTATGAACTAGAATACGCCCAATTTGGACGTGGTCTACGTTGTATTTGATTTTGGTGAAGTTGTACCAGAACCTTGTATCCAGGCGGTATCCCTAAACAATGTCATGCGAGCAGAGGTTAAGTGCAGCAAGTAATATACGAAGCGGAAGGAGCGTGGTGGACAGCCAAGATCGAGACGGCGTAAGTCAAGCGAGTTGTTGTCCTCAAGATGAACAATGCAACTATTGAAAATCTTCCATTTGGAATCATCCAACCTCGGGCTACTTTCATTTTGATAGGTGCTGTGTACTAGGACACTGCCGCGGAAGTCAAGTCACGTCGACTCGTTTGTGGGAGGAATGGAGACCCACGTTCGACCTTTTAACCTTTCAGTTACCATTGCTGGCTCTTCTTCAGTCTTCACATGTTGATCCTTATCGAGATCAGGGAGAGGATCAGTTACAGCTAACTTTAACGAGGGTGGAAGAAAGGAGGTAGGTAAAACCCTTGTTAGGATTTTTTCGACCTTCTTGTCCATTTTTGCCTGGCCAATTTCATGTCTGCGATGTTCTATATCCACCTTAGCTGTTTGAGGAGTAATGAAACATAGTGCAAAACATCAAGATAATGATTAATCACATTTAAGATGCATGACTGGGTATTCATCTCCCTGAACTAGGATATGCCTGATTCGGACATGGTCAACCTTGTAGTTGATATTGAAGAAGCTGAAATCATATCTCTTTTCCGGACTGTATCCCTAAAAAGATGATGTCATGCAGGCAAAGGCAAAGTGCAGCAAGCCCCATACGAAGCAGAAGGAGCGCGGTGGACAGCCAAGATCGAGATTGCGTATGTCGAGCGAGTTGTCCTCTTCAAGATCAACCATGCAACTGTTGATGATCTTGAAATTAGGACCATCCACCCTGTCCTCATCTTTAAAAATTCTGTGCACTAGGACGCTACCACAGAAGTCAGGGCCCGCAGTACAAAATAGGAGGAAAGACCCACGTTAGACCTTTCAGGCCCACAGTTACCGTTGCTGGCTCTTCTTCAGTCTTCACATGTTGATCCTCATCGAGGCCAGAGGGCCCAGGGTCAGTTATGGCTAGCTTTAACGAGGGTGGAAGAAAGGAGGCAGGGAAGACCTTTATTAGGAATTTTTCGACCTTGTCCATTTGCGCCTGGCCGATTTCCCGTCTGCGCTGTTCTATATCCACCTTAGCTATTTGAGGAGCAATTGAATGGTCTATAGCACGTCAAAGCAATGATTACTCACAAATAAGGTACATTACAGGAAAACCATCTCCCTGCACTAGAATCCGCCCAACTTGGATGTGGTCTAGCTTGTAATTGGTGTTGAATAGGTAGAATGAGTATCTCCTTTTCGGGTTGAACTCCTAAAAGAGGACATGTAGGCAAGAATAAAATGCAGCAAGAAACATACGTAGCGGATGGAGCGCGGCGGACAGCCAAGATCGAGATTGCGTATGTCAAGGGAGTTGTCTTCCTCAAGATCAACCATGCAGCTGCTAATGATTTCGAAGTCAGGATCACGCAAGGTAGTGTCCCCATTGAAGATCCCGTGTGCTAGGACACTACCACGGAAGTCGCATCACGTCATACTTATGGAAAAAGGAGACGAAACTCACGTTAGACCTTTCAGTTTTGCTTTTACTGGCTTTTCTTCGGCAGTCTTCACATGCCGATCCTCATTAATACCAGTAAGCGGGTGTTCACCGGGATCAGGCGCAGACGTGGGTGGAAGCAAACCGGGGAAGATCCTTGATAGAAAGTTCTGGACCCGTTTCTCCCATTCTTGTGCCTGCTTTTCGTTTCGTGCGCGGCGAATTTCCCGTCTGTGCTGTTCTAGATCCACCTCAGCTGTTCCAGGAGCAATTGAATGGTCTATAGCACAGAAAATCAATGATTACTCACAAATAAGGTACATTACTGGGTAATCATCTCCCTGAACTAGAATATGCCCAATTTGGACGTGGTCTAGCTTGCAGTTGGTATGAAATAAGCCGTATGAGTATCTCTCTCCTGGGTTGAAACCCTAATAGATGTCATGTAGGCAAGAATAAAATGTAGCAAGAAACATACGTAGCAGAGGGAGCGTGGCGGACAGCCGAGATCGAGATTGCGTATGTCAAGGGAGTCGTCTCCCTCAAGATCAACTAGGTAGCTGCTAATGATCTCAAAATTAGGATCACTCAACGTGTCCCCGTTGAAGATCCTGTGTGCTAGGACACTACCACGGAAGTCAAAACACGTTGTTCTTGTGGAAAAAAGCAGACGAAACTCACGTTAGACCTTTCAACCTTGGTCTTGCTAGGTCACCTTCCAAAGCCGCACTCTTCATAACAGAAGTTTTCCCTGTGGAAGACACTAAATTTCTGTGGGCGTTTAAGTATGTGGTTGCTTGCCCCTTAACTCGTCACTTTGGAATCGCCTAGGTCTGACAACAAACATCATCTTATCTTTCTGATTATTCCTATCGTGCCCTCAAGTTAGTAATTACGCTTCTGTAGATTTTTAATTTGAGAACAGACCTCGTCCGTTCTTTGCGTGTCAGTTGCTGCAGGATGACCTGCATTAACTACGATAAGCAGTTCTTAGCCCGGCTGCAGAACCCAAGCCGTAGCACAGGCCATTTTGATCCATCGAGAGCAAATCGAGAGATAGCATTGTCAAGGTCTATAAGTGCGGCTCTCAGCTTGACAGCCTGGTCTTAGAGTATCCTATACCCTCTTCAAAGCCCCCGCCTGCTAGTCAATTCATTGAGTAGCCCAATGTGCTGAATTGATAATGCAGGATCGGTGATGTATGGCAGAATGTTAATGATGCAAATAAAAAAGAACTACGACATCAACATCTCATGAGTTCAACTTCTCCAGCGGGTTGATGATCATGCCGGGCTGAGTTGTAAGAACGTTGATCAGTACACCACAACTACAGAAGTCGAGAAGAGAACATACCTTCTTGACAACCCGCGGCAACGTCCCCCTCTGGAACGCCACCCTCGTATTCCACTCTGTCCCCAACGGCCGCTCCATCGTCTTCTCAAACTGCGCCTTGCTCGTGTACGGGTACGGCAGATCCTTCACAAGGTACTTCGCCGCCTTCTTGTCCCGCTTCTCCGAAATGATAACATGCGCCTTGCCGTAGTCCGCACGTGTCGTCGGGTCGACACCAGCGATCTTTTTTATGCGATAGGGTTTCGGTGGCGCAGCACGGACGCCAGCCCCGCCCCATGAGCCCTGCAGAGTTTTGTCAGGGAATGTATTGGAAGTAGGTGATGAACAGCCTCACCCAGCCTGGTATCGTGGTATCGACCTCTCGTGGTGCGTCCGCTGCGATTTCGCGCTTTTTGGCTTCTTCGAATTCCTGTGTTTTATGTTGAGCATCTGGACGGGATACAGGATGATCGATGACTTACATGAACGACGTTGTCGCCTGCGAAAGCCAGCGCAACGAGGTCTCGTTGCTTGAACGCGTGCAGGGCTGTCGCTTTGCCTTTCCCTTTAAGATCCAAGGTTTTTTCCTGTTCCTCAACCTCACTAATGACCTCGTCGTCCCCATCGTCGTGATTGTCAGCCGGGGCAACGGGCTGTTTCGGGGCTTTTTTTGGCGGTGCCGCGATTGACTTTTGGGTGATGGGTGCAGCACTGAGTTTACCGGGTCCAGACGAGGCCTCACCGAGCGTGAGAACGTTGTCCACGGAAATCTCCACCATGGCATCATCCACCGCCTTCGCCTTCCCTTCGCCATTCTTCCTCGCCAACTTCTTCATTTTATTCTTCGATTTCGACATGGCATTGCTATCCTTGCCCACCACAACCTCGTTCTTCTTCTTGGGAGCTTTGATGGATGTGGATTCAGAATCGTGGGGTGCAAGCCATGGATTGGATTCGGGGATGGTCGGCAGAGGGGCGCTGGGTCGTTGGAACTCGAGCGGTGATTGGGGAGGGGAGAGAAGATCCGAGGATTTGAGCGTTACGCTTGATGTATCCGATGCTAATGAACCTACTGGACGCGTTGATATCGGGCGTTTGTTCGACTATGAATGTTGCTTTAGTTCGCTTGATAAATCGGCCAAACGGGACAAGAAAACGTACCAAGGAGCCTGGGTGGTATGATACACGTCCGCCGGTCCGCTGAGTGATTACACCACTCGCAGGATCGATGTCGTGCGTTTCGGCATCGACATCGACATCGACATCGCTATCGTCCGCGTCCTCTGGTCGTCTTCCGAGTTCGTTGACAAAATCATCCGCCATTCTGTCCACAGCTAGCTGTTGCCGCGCTATCGCATCCTTCATGAACTTCATTTCAAAGATGCTCTTGCTCTTCCCACTGCTCTCGACCGTCATGCTGCCATCCTCCAGCTCGACTCTCTTGAGTTCATCGAAAGCATCTTGCTTGATCCGCTCGATACCCCCTTCCTCGTCCATAGCATCCTCGTCCTCATCCTCATCCTCGCCACTCTCCTCGTCACTCCCCACCCCCTTAATCCTCCTCCTCAACTTCTCGCCCCTAGCCAACATTTCCTCAATCTCATGTCTCCCCTCGTCACCCATCCCCTCCCTGCCTCGCATTTTCTTGGCCCATTTGCCAGTATGCTTATGCCGGAGCGTCGCCCTCTCCCGCGCCCGCTCCACCTCCCTCTTCAACCGCTCCTCCTCCCCCTCACTACCCTCCATATCCTCTGCCAGCCCCTCCCCGAGCCTCTCACGCTCCTTCCGCTTGATCTTGCGGTACGTTTTACTCTTGATCTTCGCTACCCGTCGCGCCTTTATCTCTGCACGGAACATCAAGTCCCTCATTTTCCGCAGTTCCGCACGCCGTTGCTGCACCTCCTCCACCGAGAGGTTGTTCATCTTCAGCATAGTCTCTTCGGTTTGCTGGATGTCCTCTTCCCGCAGCTTGGCGGATTTTAGCAGGGCATCGACGGAGTTTTCTAAAGCTGTCGTTGGCTGGAAGCGTAGGTAATTAGTTGCAAAATTAGGGTAACACGAACATCCGGTAAATACCTTGAATTTAGCGGCCAGCTCAAGGTTAGAAATCCGGCCTGCCGTCAGAGCTTGCAATGGGAAGCTCAAATGTTCAGCCTATTTGAGAAGCGGTAAGCTAAGGGAGAACACGGGTGCGGGTAGAGATTACCTCTCGTATTCGCTTCATGGTCCCAGACCATTTATCAACTTCCTCTTTGGTTTGTTCATATGCAGCCTCCCGGTCGAGTCGTTCCTGCGCTCTATGGGGCAGCGGCGCCGATAACGTCTTCGCTTTCGAGGAAGAAGCCGCGAGGACCTTAGTAGATTGCTTGAGAGATTGAAGGGTGGAAGACTGAGATGCCAGAGGCGCCAATAGATCGTCCAGGTTGAGTTTTAGACCTAAAAGAGAGTATGAACGCCCGGAGCATAGAATTAATGATAAGTAATTCCATACCTGAGGTTTGAGCACGAAACTCGTTCTCAGCCCCTGCTTCTGTGCGCTCCTTGAGTGTCAGTCGGCGCTGCTTCCGCGATCGGTCGTTGGAGGTCGCGGTCGGTGCATCTCTATCGGACGCTTTTCGTTTTTTCGCGGTCGTGTCGAGGCTTGAGATGAAGTTTTGAAGCTCGTCGAGAGCTTCTGGCTCTGCGTCTTCAGCATCCGAAGAAGAGAGAGCGAGCTTTTCTTCAGCCGAGGAATCCTGTCCTTCAGAGTCGTCCTCGTCGTCGCTCTCCTCCTCTACCTCCTCGTCACTCTTCTCAAGCCGGACCTTTCCCCCACTGGTATCAGAAGGCTTGCGCACATTCTCGGTATCACTCTCGTTGTCCACCTTGGCTCTTCCGTCCAGTACATCCAGCACATCATAAAACTCGTCGTCATCTCCCTCCTCTTCTTCCGAGCCACTAGAAACCTCATCCTCTTCGACTCCCCGCATGTCCTCATCCTCATCTAAATCAACCTCAGTGAACCTTACAGATGGTTTTTTCTTCCTCGAAACCTTCTTCCTCTGAACAAAAATTATTAACGCAGAACTGACGGTAAGAAAAATCCATACCTTCGACGAGAAAAACCCGGCAAATCGATCCTCGTCCTCCTCCTCGAATGCCGCATCGCTGTCAATCTCCTCATCATCCTCACTGTCGATCATCTCATTTTCCACATTCTCCCCAATCAACCGTGCTCGCAATTCCTCCCGATCTTCGTTGTCCCCCTCCATACTAACACCATATTCTGCCGCCTCTTCGCGATCCAGATCAAGAGTCACCTTCGACCGACGCGTTGCTTCCGGTGCATATTCGTAGACGTCTGAAGTCAAACCATTAACGGTTTTGGCCTTCCTCGAATGACGTTTGGCATAGCCTGTTGCATTGGCTTTACTGCCAGATGGCCTCGGTTTCTGCGGCCTGGAGTTTGGGTTACTGGACCTATTAGCAGACCTATTTGCCTTGACCATCGCGAAGCAAGCAAGCAGTTGAAATTGAATTGAGAAAAGAGTTTGCTGCGATCGAGATCCGATTACGTAACCACTCTGATCGTCTTCAATTGTTCCTCGACAGTCACTGCCGTCTGCCATTGCCACATACGAGACGGGTACTCAGTACTCAGTACTCAGCGCTCATGCGCGAGGAACTTCTACTAAAAATTCTGTTTTTGACATGTGCAAACGGCGGAGGCCCATCAATATAGCAATATTTTGGCCGTATGCTGCAGTTCATAACCGTTCACGCTTCACATAAACTGCCAGCTTGTCCACGCATCACGAGCTCCTTGACTTCATCGCTCGAGGGACCCTGTATGCTGGATACGGTAGCTGTGGTTTGTCGTCCATGACGCTTGAGTGATAGAATACGTAGAAGCGCGCACTTCGCGTGGCTTTTATGGAGAGACCAAGGGCTGAAGGCCTTGTAAGTTTGGTTAGTACAGTCGAGAACGGGTGAGGCATAATGTGCGTCCTGAAAGCATCTACGTGAAGACAACATTACCGGGCTACATACATGATATCGGAATTTCTGTGGTACATGATCCGAATAAGCTCATAACCACCATGTGCTCGGCCTCCATCCCTCGAGAGATCATAGACTTGATTTCGTTTAGTATATGGCTGGAGATTGACGCTTGGTCAATACGATAAGTTTAGATCCGGTGTTAACAACATTTTTGAACAGTATTATGCCCATGAGAAACGGGTGATAGGGGAAACTCACCGAGCTGCGGCAGTTCTGCATACAACTTCCTTTTTTCGTGTCTGCTCTCTTGCGTCAACAACCTCGATACCTAACTCTACTTTATTTTGCCTTAAAAACAGAATCTATCCTTACCCCTGCGTATAAGTATTCTGGACCTTATAATTACTCGTTTATTTCCTTCCTGCTGTTTCGAAGTTCAACTACCGTGACCCAATTACCAGCTGACACTAGACGGGGGTAGAAAAAATATCAGTCATGAGAAACAAATGCTCAGGGCAAGAAAGAATCTCACATGAAGTTAATCATCTCCATGGACGTTCGTGGAGCGATACACATTGGAAGTGATGGAACTGCGAAGGAAAGCAGTGATTCCGAACCTTGTTTACGCGTTGTTTACGCGTCTGGATATCGCGCCTATTCTTTGATCGCCGCTAGCGCTATTAACTACTACATGAACGGGCACAGAAACCCTTGGGAACTCATGGGATGGTACGTGTGCCTTTCTGAGATACATCATTATAAGCAACTTAGACAACTCTAGAGCACACTACGCTGGCCTCATGGAAGTAGAGGATATAATTGGTCGACTTAATTCCAGGGCATGGACGAGGGCATAGAGACTTCCTAGTAAGCAGAGACACATTCATTAGAATTCTCTTAACTGACCCAAATCCAATATTAGCGTGGCACCGATGCCTGGCGAATCCCAGACGACCATCAACATGATGCAGGAATTTTCATTATCCCCGACTCTGCGTATCCTAGGGCTCGGGGAATCTTGTGGTTCTAGGCGCGGCTTCAAACTTCAAACAATTCACTCCATAGAATTATGAAATATGCGTATCCTTAGGTGAACCCCAGAGCAAGGTGTGGGCGTCCTCGGCCTATGAATCCTTTGGAGGTCAATTGGTTGAGACTCTTGTGGGCGCTCCACGCTGTCTCGGATACTCCTAAATGGCCTTCCATTGTCACGGCCTGTTTCTTTGACCCACCTTTCGCTTTCGCCACAAGTTCTCCTATTACTTCTAATGGTATAAAATATGGTCCCCATTGAGTGGTCGTTTGGACCTGAAACACGACGTGTCGTCATATCCTCGATGAGATATCTCAACGGCTTCAGCAGCGCACGCTTCGGAACCGAAAGACCTCAATACGGGAGCTGAAGAAGATCCAGCGAAAGCGAAAACTGAATGCTCTGGCCTAGTTCGGACGCCAGTCAAGGCAGAGCCCAAATTGGGCATAACGTGAGTGACTACTTTGCCTCCAACTATGATATTTCTTGACCTCCACGGTCAGTGTGTTGGCACACCGGATTCGCTTTACTTGGCCAGATGACGAGGACAGGGTGGCAGGTCAAAAATTCAAGATCATTCAAAGTTGTATCGTCGATCTTGAAGAAGACAACTCGCTTGACCTACGCAACCTCGATCTCGGCTGTCCACCACATACCTTCTGCTACGTATGTTACAAGTGCTGCACTTAAATCATCATCCACATGACATTTTTCAGTCATTATGTTGGGAAGATGGAATGCGTTCGTTTTTCTACAGTGTTCATGGCAATGTAGACCACCCACATATGCGGCGTGCGTTGTACGTTCAAGATGGTTTCCCAACTATGTATCTTATTTGTAAGTCATTCTCGCCTTAGTCACTAGGTATCTAATCACTCCTGGGAAACAGCCACGGTAGATCTAGATTACCGTGGAAGGGAAGTTCGCAATGCACATATCGCAAAGCAGGCAAAGAATGTTCTTTCCTGGGTAGTCCCCACCTCACTTCGTACCTCATTGACTGCAACCAGCTCTACTCATCATTTACTTGGTGATCTTGACGAGGAGTGGTCTGAACACTCCTCTGACGCAGAAAATCTCAATATGACGGTTGAACAAGATCCAGAGGAAAACCGATCCTCGGGTCCGCTAGTCAAGGCAGAGCCAAAATTGGGCATAACTTGAGTGACCTCTACCTTCTTAATAACAATATATCTTGACCTCCCCGGTCAGTGTCTTGGCCCGCCGGATTCGCTTTACTTGGCCAGATGACGAGGACAGGGTGGCAGGTCAAAAATTCAAGATCATTCAAAGTTGTATGGTCGATCTTGAGGAAGACAACTCGCTTGACGTATGCAACCTCAATCTCGGCTGTTCGCCACATACCTTCCGCTACGTATGTTACAAGTGCTGCACTTAAATCATCGTCCACATGACATTTTTTAGTCATTCTGTTTAGAAGATAGAATGTGCTCGTGTTCACACGGTGCCAATGGCAACGTAAACCACGAACAAATGCGGGATGCGCTGTTCGTTCGAGATGGTTTCCCAACTATGCATCTTATTTGTAAGTCATCCTTGCCTTAGTCACTAGGTATTTATTTAATCACTCCTGGGAACAGCCACGGTAGATCTAGTTCACCGCGGATGGGAAGTTCGCAATGCACATATCGCAAAGCAGGTCCAAAGAGTAAAGCAGCAGGCAAAGAATGTTCTTTCCTGGGTGGTCCCTACCTCATTTTGTACCTCATTGAAGGCTGCAGCTGACTCTACTCAGCATTCGCTTAGGGATCCTGACAAGGAACCCTCTGACGCAGATTCCAGAACGAAAGATTTCTTGACCTCCATGGTCAGTATCTTGGTCCACCGGATTCGCTTTGCTTCTCTAAATTACGTGGAAGGTTACAAGTTGTATGGTCGATCTTGAGGAAGACAACTCGCTTGACGTATGCAACCTCAATCTCGGCTGTTCACCGTACACCTTCGTCTTTGTACGTATGTTATTACAGCTGCCAAGTGCTGCACTTAATCTTCGTCGACATGCCATTTTTTAGTCCTACTGCCCGGACAAGCGATTCTTCACACCCTTCTATTACGGTGTCGGCAACATAGTAGACCGACCAGAACTTGGGCTGTACCGTCGAGATAATTTCCTAACTATCCATCTTCTCTGTAAGTCGTCCAGGCCTTTACTAAACGGGTATCTAATTTCTCCCGGGCCACAGCCACGGTAGACACGAGGTACCGCAGGCTCCGAAGAATACAGCGGCAGGCGCAGAAAGTTCTTTCCTGGGTGGTTCGCACCCCGTTATCTGTCACTAGCTCTTCTCAGCATCTGCTTCCCGGGACTACTGGCAAAAAGTGGCTCGAGAAATCATCTTCACTGGATACTATGTCGATAGGTACTCTCTAAATAATCTCAGTAGGGCAGGCTACTTCCTCTGAAAATGCGGCACAGCCTGGGGCTCAGAATTATTTTTAATCGATCACTGGCCGCTCCGTGCTTCAAACCACCATGTTGCTTAATGTATATGCAATATATGCATATTATTTCCTACTCTTAACGTTCTAGATCGAAGAGGTAAAGTCGAAACAGAATCGTTTGTACTTAGATCGACCGATTCGTCTATGGATATATTTCAACACACAAGCCACAGCACTATCGCGCCCGGCGAAAGGGTGGCACGTTAGGCCTCCGTAGGGATTGTCAGTTCCGTGCCGCAACTTGGAGACGGGGCCCCAGGCCTTGTCAACTATGTTTCAGACTCATGAAAGGAATCTCGAGGTGGCATTAAGACAGCAAGCTGAAGCACGCTTTAATTCAGCATTCTCTCGCTCCGGACGCAAAGCGTGGAAGGCACATGGGAAAATAAGCAGAGCAACGTGAAGAACCAAGAGAAGCGAGAGATATGCCTGAATTACAGGCCCGTGCAAAACAACATATAGCACAGGAGATGAGGCGGCTGCATGCATATGGGTGCCCAGTGCGAATAAAGACTCGGATCCAGCCCGGCAGCACGTAGTACACATGAGAGTGAGATGCAGGTCGGGCAGAGGTCTCTGTCCGTGGGTACCATCGAATAGTGAATCGCTACAACGAGTAATCGCTGACAAAAAGTAACGAGAAGGAAGCAACTTCCCGACCATAATCCTAAAACAACACAAAAAAGCTAGGGAGCAGTGGTTCGTTTAGAATCACCTTCTCCGAGCTCTGGGAAAGTGAAAGTGACTTTACCTTTACGGGTAGAACAATAATACTAGTTGACTCGTGCGCTCTTGTTTTCCGTTTATTGTTTTCGGTCACCCAGTCGACGCCTGGACACAAGGCGACCGCATTCCCTTGGGCTTTTTCGCACTCTGCGACTGAACCTAAGACTAGAAATTAAATTTGTGAAACCGACCTTGAGAGTTGAATCATTGCTGGTGCAGATCATAGCCAGAGTCCGAGACAAGGGCTGGTTGATGGGGATGGGTTAGGGATGGGAACAAACCAACAATGATAATCGAAGCGAACGATAAGCGAACTTTTTTTGTTTGTCCTTGGACGTGAACGTCGACGATCCCCGATGGCTGCTGCTCCAACCGGCCGCGCTATACCTTTGCTTCACGACTCGGACATGGACTGCCCATATGGTTCATTACTGGGTGGAGTCAAAGATGCCGTGCAACAACGTGGACTTGTACCGGTTTCCGAAGCGATAAAAAGGCTTGCGCCCTATACCCTAACTCGGTCTTAACCCACCTTATTCCAGATTTTCTTGAATACAACGACCATCAACGATTGTCTTGATAAAAGCACCACAGGTCCAGGCGAACGAGTACAATAGACTATAAGGTGAGTTGCTTGACGTTTCATGGTCAGCCTCGCCGATCGAAGCTCTAATGTTTTACTACCCAAGACACTCCCCTTACAATATCCACCCAGCCCAGTATCTTCGCCCGATCTCACAGATGGCGGCGGTATACCAGCATCCTCAGCCCGTGTGGCCACAGGTGTATCACCCAGCCCAGTATCGGTCAGGCTACTCCACGACGCACGCCACCCCAGCGAGGTACAGCCGAAACGTCGACGAAGCACGCTCCTCACGGAGGGACCATGAACGCAGAGAGTCATTGCGTCGTGCAGATCAGATTCGAACGGATGAAGAACTAGCAGCTCGCGTGCAAGAACAGGAGGAACAATTACTCATATTCGACTCGATGAGGACTGCACAAAGGAATCGGCATGCCCATATCGAAGTTCCACGCCATCGCATCCCTTCTACATCGTCAAGATCGTCGACACCCATCTCACACCAAAGCAGACGCCCAGCGAGTCCAGCGATCGAGCCTTTTATCCCGCCGCTTCCTGAGCCACTTTCGACTCCATCCACTTCCTTGCCCCGCCGGGTACGGATCGCATCACCTGTTGTTTCTGATGCACCCGCCGCCTATGTTCCTCAGGCTTCTTCAGCGTCGGCCTCGGACCCTGCCCGGGATCTCCGCAAGTACACAGACCTCTTCACTCGATCTCCCCCATGTTCTCGCTGCGGGACCCAGATGACGGTGGTAAGCTCCAGGAATCGTATACACGTCTTCGATTCCCGTTGATCTTGCCCCACCCAGCAACCTATGGTTGATATTTCATTGGGGAAACAACTCCACTTGACCTGCGGGGAGTGTTCGACTATACATTGCCGGGGCTGCGTGAAACCCGTGGATTGCGGACCTCGCTGCAACGCATTCCGCAAGGAGTGCCGCCTCAGGACGTGCTGCCGCAAGGGCCGCGCCATCGCAATATTCGAAATCCTGGGGCTCTTCGATAAAGAATACGCCGCTGCTGCGGAACACAGTTCGACAGCCAACATCTGGCCGGTGCCCCAGTCCCATCGGGAAGACTTCTTGGAATTCATCACCTCTAACAGCGATAACAGAGCCTCCAAACACTTCAACAAGTCGTTCATAGAAACCTTGGAGGCCGTCCTATCTTGGCTGCCACATGAAAAGAGTATCCACAGCTCAGTCCCGTTGCTCCTGTCGACATCATTCCTCTTGGAGGTCGTCCATGCCTATCTGAAGAACGATACGAGGGCCCACGTCAACTGGGTTGTGTATGCCGAATTGTACAACGAGATCATGAACCTCCTCACACTCCTGGGCCGCCATGAATCCCACCGGAACCTCGTCATTCAGAATCTTCCCTGTATCAACACGTCTTCTGGTCTGCAGTCGTGGTTGTGGGACGAGCTGTCCGAGTGGACCGCGGATGTCGGGTCCATTCGCGAGTCACTCTATTCGGTGGCTAGTGCCCCAAGTATTCGAGACGACCTCACGAAAATGGAGAGGCGACCCGATGCGCTGTGGGGGAACCTCATATCGGACCTGTTGACCGATTGGAACCACATAGCTTTATTGAACGTGTTGATCTAGCCACCAAGCCCCCCCCCCCCCCCCCCCCCCCCCCCCCCCCCTCCCTTCCCCTTTTTTTTTTTTTTTTTTTTTTTTTTTGTTTATTTATCATTTTTTATTTTTTCTTTTTTTTTTTTTTTTTCTTCCCT
>JABCKH010000493.1:0-13782 GCA_018851285.1 Lyophyllum semitale | reverse complement strand
AATTTCCCGGGGCACTCGACCCGCTCCTAGTCTCGTCACAGCGCTTCGACTACCCCGAGCCTTCCGCGAAGGCATCGCCAACGTCGTCCAATGAAGTGGAAATCGACACCGACGCGTCCGACTTGGAATGGGAAGACCGCGTTTCTGTAGGAGTCAACGAAGTCGTGTCCGGAAATTCGCCATATGGTCAGAGCAGGATGGGCTCGCCATCGTCGGCGTCGAGCATCTCAGAGAGCAACCCGTTTAATGACGTTAATGCGCAGAAACTCGATGACACAGGTCATTGATTATGATCTTCCCTCGTTCTCGTTGCTCCGCTGTGCTATATCATCATAGTAGTAGAAGTACCTTAATTCTCGTTCACAACGCTAATTCTATTTATATCTATTAGAGCTTGAGCTTAACTTGGTAGAGATGCCCGAGTTGCAAGGTTTTATGACCGGTCTTTGCAACGGGCTTATAAGGCTCTGCATGTCGCCCTGCGGGATTTCCCTGAGCGAACTTCTGCTTAGTTGCTGCTTATCTCAAGATGTCATACAACTTGATTGCGATTCCTGTCGAGTTAACCCATGGCCTTCAGCAAGTCCAGGGATGCCCTTGTCCCATCGTATAGTAAATCCATCAACATCTGGTAGTCTCCATCTCTGTTGGCTCGGACCTGCATACAATTCAGTTATATACTGAGTTAAAAAGAACAGTGGAACGTACATTGTTCAGGAGCAGAAGATACCCAGGTTTGAAGAAAGCGGGGATACATAGTGGTGGAAGTCCCTTCCTCAGCAACGGTATCGACGCTAAAATTCTGGACAGTCGTCCATTGCCATCCTAGTCCAGCCGAGCACAATAAGTACGCTGAGGTGGGAGGTAGTTGGCACCACGAAAACTTGCCTCGAAGGGATGGATAGTGAGGAAAACATGACTGATCCATGCTGCAGCAGCGAATGGGTCCATATCGGCTTGTTGAATAAGTCCCTAGGTAGGCTGTCAATAATTTTGTAAATATTACCGCTTCTGCGCTTACACTGAAGCGCTCGCAAAAGGTATTCAGCTCCGCATCGACCTCGTCGTAAGGACAAAATTGGATCTTCACGCTTTGGTCCTGTGAAGTCGCTGTGACGTTGACGCAGGAGACCTGCCGAGTTATCCCTATGTTAAGATAAGACAATCGGCGTCCGTAAGCTGTCTCAATATACAAGACGCGGCTAGTTTGCATGAGTGTTTTGTGAAGATGACATATAGTCTCCACGGTGAGATTCAGAGAGTCAGACTCGAGGAGAGTAAATAATTCATTCAAGGCCTACAAGTAGATGTGTCGTCAGCAATTACGCAACGGGGGGAAATGGGAAGGATATCTAACCCGATGAGTATCTTGCAGGATGGATAGCACATCAGCGCAGTTCCGCACTGCACCGCCTATGATGCTGTTTTCGTCAAGAGGCTCCACGCGATTAAAGAAGCCGACTTGGATCAGGCTAGTGGTAGCCTGCGATAATGAAAGGGATCTTCTATACTCATACTCAGTGTAAAATCAACGGAAAGCTCACCGACGGACGGAACTGAACTGTTCCTTCAATGACATTGGTCTCGAGACAATGTAAGTTGAGGAATCTGGCCCTAACGACCTCCGGGATGCCCATATTCTCCCATCGGTCGCGTATACCATTAATCTGAGCTCGTTGGAGTTTGCAATAAGGATATGCACGATCTATCTGTGCCGTAGATCGCCAACGTTGGCTGGGAGTGAAACGCTGAATTCCCTTGTAGGCGTGCACTGCCGAGGTCGATCGGCTACAGTGATAGTTGAAAGTAAGGAATGGCATCTTACACTGCTTCTGTGTATCAGCCTGTACAGAACATCGAGAATGATTGACCCAAGTACCAAACTCTGGATCCTGTAAGATTGTTTGTAACTACTAGAATGAGCGATGACAGTGCTGAGTCCAAGTTTCTTGGGTGAACTAACATCTTCATACAAGTTTATAGCAGTAACCGGGCTTCCCAAAGTCACTCGCATGTCCGCCACTCTCAGCAATAGGTAGGGTAAGTGGTGACGCTCGAGAAGACATTCCCAGAGTCTTGCAGATGCAGCGCAAGCAGAACCATTGAAAGAGCCAACTCCGAGCGATGCATTTAGTTGTGAGCACAGATCAGGTTCCAAAGCGTCGACCGGTAGCTCCTACAACACATTCCTTTCAGACGCGGCGCTTTGAGGCTGAGGAGGAGGATGTTACTGTGACTGTAGGGTGCTGAAGCTGAGGGCGGTCATTATTGAGATAACAAGCAAGATAAAGATTGGACATGGTGGCTGAAGGGCTCGGGAAATGGATTCTTGCCCTGAGGTGGGAAGAGTCCACGGATCATGGTTGTCAGTGGCAGGGCAAGCCGCAAGCACAACGTGATCATCTTACCACAACCTTTGAACCTCTCTCCATGACCTGACATGAGCAGGATACCGCCCAACCTTCTCTATCTGACCATTTACAATCCCACATTACATCCTGCTGGCCCTGTCCCAGACGACGACGAAGATGCAGAAGAACAAGCTCATATCCTGTTCTACACATCCAAGGAACGTGCTGTGTCGCGAGACCGAATGCTCAGGCAGGTAGGGCTCGCTAAAGCCCTTGTTAACTTCTCCAGGTAAGTAACAAGTTGGATCATCGACGTCGTTATTGCTCAATCGCGCTTTTAGTCTATTTAACGGCGCCGACTCGTGTAATAACGTTCATTCACAATCGAAGCGCTTAATCATGGTCTCGCAAGAGCCCGATTTTTGGATCCATGCAGTAAGTCTGTCAAATTTCCCAATGATACGTCGCGAATTTTGAGTGGCAAGTCCATTTTAGGCCGTAGAGGTCGCCAAAGTTCCCCGTGCCTCGCTTGAGAAGGGGAAGGGGAAAGGCAAGGATAAACCAAAGCCCTCCGAGAAGGCGAAGGAGAAGGAGAAAGAATCGGAGTCGGCACCACTATTTGACTACCAAGAAGGATCTGTCCACGATGTTGCCTTACGCGCCGATATTTTACGAGGATATGAACAATTCAAAGTACGTACTTGACTCTGTCTCGAGATAGACCTACAACTAATCTACCAGCCAGCTCACGCACGGATCTTTTACATCTATTCTGGCAACATTGGGACAGGAAGCGTTAGAACTGCAGCTCGAAAGATTTTTCACGGTCTGGGCGTGGTCATGGAACCTAGAAGACGGAGCAGAATTTAGAGATCATCTCGGTATGTATCACCTCCATTTCAAGCCCAACCTCTTATTGAACCCTTTTAGGCACACCTTTACATCCGTCATTTCGCACCCTGGGTCCACTCCTAGACAACTATTCGGAGCAACTGCCCAGCCATGCATCTTCCATCTTCGTCCAGCCTCCATACGCTGTTCCATCTTCTCGATACTCTGCATCCAAACATCCAACATCACTTCCGCGTAAACTTCTTTCGCTGATACCCCCAACACCACCCACATCACAGGAGCTCTCACACGATGGCACGGTAAAAGGTAAACGACATACAGATACCAACACACCAAACGGCAAGGACCCACCGAAGGGCATTCAAGAACTGTCCCCGAGAAATTTTCTTGGTATGCCCACAGCAAACATGGATGTGAGCAAGTGGGGCTGGCCTGGGTATCTGACATTTGGAAAGGGGGTTGGGAAGCGGCCAGGGTTGGAGGAGAGCAGCAAAGCTGCCATCACCGTAGGCGATGATATAGATGTCGCTTCCTCACGCTCACCAGACCCTATTGGACTGGATAAGAGCGCTTTGGAAGATGCCGTCTCTGGCAACGGATCCATTGCCGCATTATCTACATCCAACGGTGAACCGAACAGTGTAGACCCCATCACACCCAGTGGCGGGAACATGGACCCTTCGACTCAACGACAACCGACTGGTGCGATGGAGGAATCAGCAGCTGCGATCGATTCCGTTGAATCTCAAGTTTCTCACAGCCGTAACCCCGCCACTACCGATGCGGGGTCTGTATCTCTGACGCCGACAGTATCCCCAGAATCTCACAATCTAGCCCCAGAACCACCCCAGGCAGAACTCTCCACCGTCAACGTTCATCTCGCTGATCCATCCAACCCACTCTTAACCACTCGTCAGAGAGTATATTACATCCTGGTAAGTAGGCCGCGATACGGTCGTATATAAGCACTGATTTACTCCCAGAACGACCGAAGCCTGTTGGCGCTCATTGGTCTGGACGAAAGCGTAGCGAACTCCACACCCGAACTCGCACAAAGCGCGTTCGCCCTCCTGGACGAAATTGAGACAGCGCTCACCACTGAGCTGTCCAAAACGTTCGTCCATCAAGTAGTTAATATATCTCGTGTCATTCTTACTGCACAAAATAGAATCACTGCTGATCAAATCCCCACTGCATCCAAGATCCTCCAGCCCACAGACATCCACATCATTTCCACCGCAGACTTCACAGTCTCGAGTCCAAACTTCTCTTCGAAGTTGGGTTATCTCTTCGATGCGCAAGAGCTGCAGACCATGTACGTTGGATTGATAAGCCGTGTTATTCGTACTCATAGCCCTGACCATGTTTGTACGTAGGGACCCTGACATCTCAGAGGTGTTCTCCCGCGGGCTCAATCCGCAGCACTGGCACATTGCACGGCGGGGTCTCAGCGCAAATGTGCACGAGCACGGAGCAGCAGACGAGGGGGAGGTGTACATGCAATTATTCAGGAAGGAGGCGAGCTTGTCGGATGTGGACAACGTTCTGGCCAGCGTTGTCAGGCGTTGTGGGCTCGTGGATAGTTCAGTATGAGCGGAGTGTTGGCCGATGATTCGTCATAGTTTCCAGGATAGTAGAGATTTGCCTGGATCAGATGCGCACAATGATATACTGCTGTGATCTCGCTCAGTCGAACAAAACGGTCTTCGCCTTCATACTAATCACCCGCCCGCGAAGGACACCCAGCGCATGGCTTCCAAACTGGCTTCCAAATTCGCAACCATGGCTTTATTGTGTCCTGGCATATTCGAGAGTCATTAGGCTCATCAATTTACTCTATAGTTCGACACAGGTATTTCGGTGGTAGCGGCCTGCGCCACAGGCCAACACTGATACTGCTGATAGTACTTACGTCCCCCGCTTATTCCTTGTCGAAATCGCCGTTGTCACTATTACCGGTAGGAAATTATGTCCAGGGTTGATCATCTATTTTAATCGACAGAGAAGACTCGATCAAAACAGCTTTGTGATCGTCTGTTCTTAGAGTCGACTGGCACGAGAAACACAGTACGGCTTTTATAGCGATTACAGAATAGGAGTCAGTAAAGGAGAATAAGTTCAAACTGAAACCGTCTGTGATGCTAGGATGCGGTCCTACAATTTCTAAAAATACATGGTTTCGACTCGGATATTAATACACGCGCAAGTGCGTATTCTTACGCCACGCTCTAAGTTTTAGAATAAACAGAGTATGAGCGAGGTACGGCAGGGTATGACCTGCAAAAATCGCAGGCCCACGATTCATGAGAAAAAATCGGTGCCCTTCATCCATTCAACATCACGGTCGCTGCTTTATCGAACGAAATTTGCGAGAAATACAAGCTGTCAAAAATATTTATCCTCGGTACAAGTGGTTACATGTGGCAGACACTACTCAGGCTCCAGATTGACGCTATCGGGGTTCAAACCCTCTTCACCCTCCTCCTCATCGTCATTCTCTTCATCATCGTCGCTCTCCTCGTCACCGCTCTCACTCTCACTCTCATTGAAAGTCAGTGAAATATACTCATCGCCGAGCTGCGCATCATCAGCGGTGACAAGCACCGCCTGCTGTTGTTCAAAGATGTCAGTCACAACAGAAACACTATCAGCAGCACTTGGTCCGGAAGTTGGCGGAGGCGCCTCCACCGGCTTCGCAGTCGGTTTCCGTGTCCGGTTCGCCCGAATGACGTGGGGGAGCTTGCATCCCTTGGTGCCGCAAGTGCCTTTTTCGGCAAAGTCGGGGCACTCCCTGACATGTTGTTTATCGCAGTCCAAGCCCCGAGCGCAGTATCCCAGCACCGCGAAGTCACGACATACGCCCTGGCGTGCGCCTACGTTTACGTGAGGGAACGGGCAGTTGTCCCGCGTGCAGCGGCCCTTGTTGAGGAAGTGGAGACATAGTGGTGTGCGTTCCGGTGTCGGGTCATGTGAGAGATTGCAAGTCTCCGACGTGTTGGGACAGTTGCCTTGGAGGAAGTTCCAGCAGATGGCGATCTTGGAGGCGTCGTGTTGGTAGAGACACGTAAGGCCGCGGCTGCAAGCACCTGGAAAACAAAACAAAAAGGGAGTGGTAAACATGTATTTGGGAGAGGGTGGAACGGAGCCGCCTTTCAGAAGACGAAAGGCTCGGAGCTTCTTGAAGCCAGAGCTGGGCGCACCTGTAGTTGTGAAACGGGGGCACGGTTTGTCAGAATATTTTAACCGTTTGGAGCGAGACCTGCAGAAACGTTGAATCAGAGGTCCAAGCTCGTCGAGCTGGAGGGACACAGACTGGTAGGGACGTGTGGTATTGTTTAGAGTCATGTTGCGGTTGACTGGGCGGCCGCGACGACCACGAGATGGTTTGGGCTTGTATACTCGAGAGGTAGGTATAAGGTGGCCTGATTTCCGGGCGAATGGTGGTTGGTTCGCTCGCGGGACGGTTGGGCCGGAAGAGACTGGTTTCGGTACTGAAAACATGGAACAGATCGTGATTCCGCAACTTCAAGAAGGAAAGGCTGAAAGATACTCACGGTCTTTCCGCACCAAAGAGCGGCCTGAAGATTCGAAAGCGACGCCATTTAATACCACGTCCTTGACTTCTGTGGGAGGGGGTATCACTGGAGGACGTGCCGACACCGTTGGGCGTTGGGCATTATTGGATGTTGGTCGTATATACTTGTTGACTGGCTTGTAATTAGGATTGATGTACGAGTTATTCCTCGAATTTGTTCGGGCGGGTCCTGGGTTCGTAGATATTACTGACTTGTGTTGATTGATCGTTGCTGTCGGCGTCAACGGTGATATTTATCAGCTCAAGTATCATAATACAGAATAAATGCGGTACAAACCTGTTAGGCGGGCAATTTCACTCTTTATGTGCGCTTCGCTGGTCGAGGAAGCCATGTTGGTGGAGGAGGATGAAGAACTATCACACGTTCAACGATCGCGTAAGTTATAATGTTGATATCTATTGATAAAATATTTGCATCTGTTTGAATTGTGGCGGACCTTCTCGCAAGAACCCACATTCCGAAGGCGATCCTGGTCGTAACGGTGTGTTGCGCGCGGAGATGAATAAGATAGTAAAAGCAACATGAATCGACCGTACCCCTTGGTAGTTGGTACTAAGTAGTATTGGGAAGCCATGACAACTTGTGCGCCACTTGGAACAGCAGTATATGTCTTTCAACGTGCCCGGACTCGGAATTGTACCAGTTGTACTAAGAGTGAATAATTTTTGATAGAATCTTTATGTACCCGCCGCGGTCTCAAACTCGGAACAAGCGGGGCCCATACATACATGGCATCTATGTCCGCCGCTACCGAGTCGGATGTTGGATTTGGCAGTCGGAAAACAAGAGAGAAAATAAGACACACACTCAACACATACTCCATTATATCAACGTGACCATAAATCAGAACAGGCAACAAGACAGGAGACCAGAAAATCTATCGTAGGTAGAAGAGGCAGAGCGAGATGTATAAAGTATGATTCGACCGGTAGAGATAAAGCGTGCATATTTAGCTGGAGAGAGGACCAAGGACGAGTAGGTGAGGTCAATGCGACGTCGGGTTGGGTGTATGAGTTCCTGACGGTGATCCATGCTCTTCTTTATCCAGCTGCTCTTTCGCCCGGATCATCTCCTCACGCTTGGCCTTCGCAGCGTTCGTGGCTTGCTTCTTGGACCTGGGCTGGGCGGCCTCGGCTACCATCCTGATAACATTGAAAGACAATCCACTCAGTCATAACCCAAAGGTGAAAGGTGAAAGTTACAGCTGCACTGACCTCTCGAGCTCTCGACGCTCTTCGTCTGACTCGTCGGGGATTGTGGATTTGAAAATCGCGCCCGTGAGAAGTAGACCCTGTCGATGTGAAGATAAAGGACCAAGTAAGGTCGTGACTACGAGTAAATGAGGACGACGGACTTTTGCTCGATTGTATAGTACGGAATCAGGCTGTCCGGGTTCTTTCAAGACGCTATCAACGACCTACACGGGAAATATGTGAGTTGCTGACAGAGAGAGGGTCAAACGCATAGACGGACTTCGCGAAGAACCTGAACTACTTCTAACCGCGCTCCGCGCCATGACGCCAGCATGATCTGCACAACAGATAAGCGAACAGTGAGGCTTGGATGAAGACATATTTTATACCTTGCCAGTGACATCCATCTCTAGTGCTCGGAGCTCCTCCTCACCCAGCTCTCCCTTTGCCTGTGCCTTCTCCATTTCCTATAAAACTATGAGCAACAGCCATTGGACGGCGACAAACAATGCTGACTATCATCATGTCCCGGACACTCAGACTGGGCGAAAATTCCGATAAGCTGCCACTCTGATCAAGGATGGAAGATAACATACGCGCTGCCGATGACGCCCCACACGTCTTTGGCAAGTGCACCCTTTTCCTTTAGTCGCGAAAAGAATCCTGGACTGTGAGGTAGGGTTCACCTTTAGTTTTCTGTCAGAACAACAGTCTGGAACAGAACGTACATTCCCAGGAATTTGCGCGACTTCATAAACGACGATGCCTTCATCATGTACACGTTGCCAATTGTATGTAAGAGCTGGATCAACGTCCCAAACCAAAAGATCAGTCCGCAAAGCACACTGCGTCCCAAAAAGCAAAGACTGACCTCAACACCAAAGCTCTCGAGCTTCAAATCATCCGCTTCCCTTTGCATCTTCTTCTCAAACGCCAGAGTCTCAGGGTCGTCTTTCTCTCCAGGGTGCTTTGCTTCGACAAATGGTCTCAGTCGCTCGACCATCTTCTGCGTCAGCATCGCCACCCGCGCCTCCATCACCTTGCGCCGCTCACGCTCCTGCTCCCTGAGTTTCTCCCTCTGCTCCTGCGTGACCTTCGCCCGCTTCCGGGCCGCCTCCTTCTGCCGTTCCCTCTCCCTCTCCCTTTCGTTCTGGCTGGGAGACGGCGAGGTGGAGGTGGCGACCTCACCGTGCGCAACGAGCGACGAGGTCATGGGGGGGTCGGGGCGCGCGGCGTGGGGAGAGTGAGGGGCGGCGGATGATTGCGATGGCGAAGTTGTGATAGGCCCGGAAGCGGGTGGTGCTGGTGCAGTTCTAGGTGTGGCTACGGGTACGGGTGCGGCCTCCGGAGTTGTCTGGTCGGCTTGGTGCGGGATACTTGCTACAGGTGGAGTTGAGGGTTTCGACACGTTTAGCTGTTTCTCAATTTCGGTCTTCTCTTCCTCCGTCATCATGGTCGTTGCAACTGATGTCATGTCTTTCATTATGGAGATTTCTCCAACCTGCACCGCGTTAGTGAATCGTGAATCGAAGAAACCAGCCAACGTACATATTCCACGAATCGCTCGCCTCCAAAGACGTTAGCAAAGAACCCGGCGGCATCATCCATGCTAAATCCTCCCTCCTTGTCGACCTGCGATCACACATACATCTCAAAATCAACATTCTCTTGGCAAGAGCTGCATACGCACCATGGACTTTCCATTTTTATCGTACACGGCTCTTAGATTCTGGCAAAAATTGATGTACGTCAGTGACACCCTGAATTGAAGGACAGTGAATGGAGCATACGGGATCTGATAAGACTTGGTAGGCTTTGCTGAAAAATACCGCGACAACATGAGTCGGCTGCACATTTCCCAGATGATACAGCGTAGCATACCACCTACCTAATGTCCTTAAATTTCTCCTCTGCGTCGGGTGAAGAGTTCTTGTCCGGGTGATACTGCAGAAGAGACATTGAATGAAATAACATCATCGAAAACCAGCAAGCATGCGCACCTTGATCGCTTGCTTTCTGTACGCCTTCTTCAACTCTGTATCATCAGCATCTACCGCCACAGCGAGCTAAAGACACTGCAAACGTTAGCGGGCAATTCCATCGCATGACTCATTCACAATACAACTTACCAGGTCATAATATTCAGTCTCAACGGGAGCCATTGGAGCCTAGTATTGGTGGAAGAGGAATTATAGGAGATCGTAAATGAACGTTAATGTTGAGCAGCACCCTCGCGCAGTCAGTAAAGATTGATTGATTATATAAGGGACATTTTCGAGTCACGGTATTCTACTCTCAAGTGCTAGTACATACTTGGTAAATTGCCCAGAAAATAACTGTGTTAGGGTACAGAATAATGTGTATATGGTACGGACGGTGTACGTGACGGGTGTTACAACAGGATAGATGGTGGGTGAGGTGTATAGTACCAACGCGCCGTGCGTAATAACAATACTGCAAGATGTTGCAACAGAAAGAAAAATCAAATACAATAATGATAATGGGTATCACGATGTAACCCAGTGAAGGAATAGACAAGACACGCAATGGGCCCAGCGGACAAGAGACGCTATGCCTCTGTAGAAACAGGCTCGACCTGTGTGGAAAACCTAACGGCTTTTTTAGGTGCATTGAACTCGGTGCTCGCGCGTGGCGAAGAAACTGCAGAGGATAGCACGGATGGCGGGGCAGAGGCGTTTCGCGAACGCGGCAGAAAACGTGCCATGCGTACCTTGATGGAGGAGATGGAAGAGTTGGTAGATTTCGGCGTGGGGGGGTTGTTAGAAGTGACCGTCGTCGATGACGACGACCCCAGAGCGTTTCCTGCAAATTTTGCGGCACTTATAGCGGGCTGCTTTAGTGAAGAACGCGCAGGTGGGGGTGGGAGTACGAGGGGGGACGCAGAACGGCGGGAGTGAGAGTACGGACTGGCACTCGCGTTGAGGGGACGCAGGTGTGGTGTGCGTGAGGTATGTAGCCCCATTGCAATTTGTTCGATGGTGGGTCGTGACGCGACGTTGTAATCGCGGTATCGTGTAGATGTTGGGAGTGTTCTCTCGGCTGGGGTGGAAACCATGCCATAGTCATTCGACTTCTAAGATAGAGCATACCATGTTAATTCCTCTCTCTCTCTTGTCAAATGCAGGGAGACTCACCGACTCTGGCCCCCTCTTCTTGGGCAACGACCCTATTGATCGCCGGACAGAAGTCATAATTCGTGATGAGGTTTTGGTCGTGGTGTTATTGGTTGAATCGACATGGGCGTGCTGCGCTTGTTCCGCCTGTGACGCGTTCCCCGCATGCGTCGTAAAGTAAGTCTTAGCCGACATGCTTGAGACGGTACGCCTGTGACCTGGCCTAGTTGGTGAATCCTTAGATGGCATTATGGGGGTTTAAAACCGGCGTAGTTGCAGCGAGAAAGTGAATTCGCCAGGACAACGAGGATGGCGGCTTGAAAGCAGGACTGCGGCGCCGAGCACACCAAAGTTTGGGGAAATCACACTATGACCAACATTCGGTTATATTTGTATACCGGCAGTTGCCGAATCTTGCCGAATTCAACGAAGTTTGTGGCTGTACACTTCTTGTCATCTTCCCTGACCCATTGTTCGCCGGAAACCTCGTCAGCATTAAATTCACTGACTCATTTACGGCTCAAGCCAAGCGAATATCATCATCGGTGAGGTTTTTTAATCAGCTGGGGATCATCATCTACTTCGACTGGCATGTTATATCGCCACGTCGCAACCTAGTGCATTATCCGCAGTCTTTCCGAACATACCCCTCTGTCGTCGAGTCGTCGTATCGGTCGTGGTACAACAACTTTGGCCTGAACCAACCATGGAAAACGTAGGCAAAGGTAATCAAGTATCATACATATGCTCAAACTTGTTCTCACTCTGGCCCCAGGTAGACCAGGGCAGTATTCGATAATTACCTCCAGTGCTTCTTGCCCGGTGCCATGGCCAGCATCAAGCACAGCCGAAAAAATTCCTATTGAGTATCTCTTACACTGATCTGTCTGGCTATCCACCGTGAACTGCTGTGAACTCACTTGCTCAAATGAGCCATTTTTTGTGGAATTGAGAATCTTCAGTGCTGAGTAGGTCCACGTCGCCTGAATTTGCAATTTTCTACGACCAGTCACGTTCCTGCTTTTGTTGCCGGGCAGATTTTCTTCTCCGTGTCGCCGCCTACCTGCCGCCTACCGCTGGCGGCCCTCGATTTGTCACTCTTGATCAACTTGTGACACAAAGATGTATTCTCTGCCGCGCTCTACCAAACTTGAGGCTAGAGTGCTCATTGCACAGCGTCGCCACACCAGTACGTCGACTTACGCAGGCTTTATATCCGTATGGAGTCTCCTGCCCGTTAAACTGGTACTGTCATAACAGTCCTTGGGACTGGCAAGCTACCGCGCGACCTCCGCGGTAGAACCATGATACGACTATCTTCCGTTCTATTTTTCTATTTCAATCGGAGATTGCCGTCTATGATGTTGCTATGATGGCCGACTTGCTATACTCGTGTGGTGCTCATGGATGTGCTGATATATATTTCCCATACAACGCTACCTCCCGCTCAGTTTGCGAAGAATGGATATCAGTTTTATGACCGTAACACGCTGCCAATATGGCTTCTTGTGCATCTGGCGAAGCATCAAATAGACGCTCCAGGATATCACAAAGATGAAAGGACTTTTTTCTCTCCGGTGCCTGTACTGAGGAACGTGTGCGGCTTCCATGGTAGCTATACCAAGTTGAACCATGTATGCTGTTAAAATGAACGGAGTAGGTTTGTAAGATCGTAGGTAAGCACGATTCCCTGTCTGAATCTGTCATAAATAATCTCCACCACGACGACTTCCAGGGCAATCTCGGCATGGCATCTGGCCTAGAAGATGTCTATCTATTCTCTTTTCTCCGCACATCCCCCACACTTTACACCAGTCGAAGCCAACTACCAAATTTGTCTCGATTCCTGACGTTTGTTGAAGCTCCAGCTCACGCACATGCCCGAAAATTTTGTCAAGCTGACCTAGAGATCACGCTATGACCCGTGACTTGGAAAGGAGGGGTACATATAGGAGCTCCAGTTCTTGTTTTTGAGTCCTCAACGCACACACCCAAGTCATTGTATGTATTACTTGAACGATCGCGCTCAGTCTCTGAGGACTCACCCTCCCATTGCTCCCTAGACTCTGCGATCGATCTCGTTCCATCGTTACCACCGGCTACTTCCTGGAACAGTGTTCAATGTGAGTTCACAGCCGTACCCAAGCACGGTCACTTCTGACACCGAATTCGCTGTATCCTGCAGATGAAATTCACAATCACAGCCGCGTTTGTTGCTGCACTGATCGCAGCCTGCGCGGTCGGGGCCGAACCCTTGCGCTTCGAAAGCTATAACCACAACCCGGTGATTTGCGACAGAAGATGCAGCCCGGTGCCTCCTAGATGCGGCGCTGATTGGTATCCGCAGAAACTTGGGCAGTGCTGGGCTTGTTGCAGGGACACCGAGATCGATTAGTTCCCAGTTTCCGAGTACTGAGCCCTCTTTTCTCCTCTCCGTCGTTGTACTTGTAGTCCTCGAATCCCCTAAATAACAAAAGGAGTCTGAAGTTTGACGGCCTGCTTGGCCGAAACAGAAACGGGAGGCAATGGTAGCGATAAGATTAGATCTTTGAAGTCCACCAAGTCCGATCATTATCTTCAACGTCTAAGTCTCCTAGCAGTTCCGAACTTCAACGTTTGGCTATTCACGAGACCTAGAGGCTCTTTCATTAACCCT
>JABCKH010000492.1:0-13793 GCA_018851285.1 Lyophyllum semitale | reverse complement strand
TCATCGGGAAATTCTCGGACCCCGGCGTTCAGGAATTGGACCATGCCGGATAATCTACTACTACTACTACTACTACTAGCTGGGCATTGGCCGGCTCTGTGTTGAACGATTCCTGGGGCCAGCCCAGCTCAATTAAGCCATGAATTAAGATAGTAAGTAACCTAAAGTTTACAAAAATGTACATTATCAGATAACATTAACTTCAATAAGAATCAGAGTTTGAAGAACCGAGAGCGCCTTTGGGCGCCAACCGAACATGGACCGTTGTTTGTCCAAGCGTTCATAGATCCTGAGTGTCTTGGTCAAAAAGGTACAAGATTTGCGACGGAAACGAAACTTACCACCAGGAGTAGCTAAACATCATCGTCAAGGTGTGAGTAGTTGGGTGACGGCTGGCCAGAAAGTAAAGACGTACCTCCTTGCGTCCACCACTTAGCTGTCCATACATCACCGCTGGAGATAAGTAAAGGTGGAATCAGTCAGTCTATCCTTGATCCTTGACTTGTGAACTGCTTACTTGTATGTTGTTTGCTGTCCGCCGACGTACTGGGAAGTCGAGAATCAGTGGTGATTGTTATGATGAGATAGGAAGATGACTTACAATGGCCGCAGAATCCCATGCTGCAACGCCATTGCAGCTGCCCAAGGCTGGCGGGGGCCCGGGGGCGCCCGCTCCCATCGCGTTCTTCACCGCAAGATCGAAACGGCCATTTGCTGCGCGATCGTCTTTCAAAAAAACTGAAAGGAAATGATACAAAGGGTTTCTCACCGTAGGCCTGGGATGCGTCCCAAAGCATGATACCACCGAAGGATGAGTACTTTGCGCGAGTCGCTGTGGCGATGTTTCCCAACGTCGCGGCGTCGACGTACCCCTGCCCGGCGGCAGAAGGTGCGGCAGGTGCGCCGATGTAAACCTTGACGTTCTTGTTGGGGGAGTTCTTCGCCCAGTTATCCCTGTGAAAGTTTTAATTAAAGCGTTCAAGACGTTAAATATGTATAACAACCAGGCGGCAAAGTCCCAGGCCTGCATTGACTCATGGTGAGTGGTACATTAATTAAAATATCTTAATCAGACGTACATTAGGATTGTTGTAATTGTTCAGTCCACAGTAGTTGTTGTACTGAAAGCATAATAATCAGGTTTGGAACAGAGTTCAGGGGATGAGGAACGTACACTGCGAGAAATTGAGTTTTCAGTCAGTGCGACTAACAATCAGTATAAAAATGACTTACACTGAATAGAAGAGTAGCATTTGGAAAGATTGATAAGGTCAAGCGTAAGCACACACGATAATTACTCACACTGTGCGACACGGTAAGCAAGCAGTCCATCAGCACAAATAAGGATTTGTTCCACGAACCTGAACATAAACCGCGTCGAATGGGACGCTGTTAAGAGTACTTCCCAGATATGCGTCAGGGAAAGGGCACTGGGGAGCACCCGTAATGTAGATCCTAAATCGACGGTCAGGAGAATTACCGGAAGGAATATTGATAATATCTACGTCGTGCCTGCTCCGCTGGCGAGGGATCTTAGCTTGGTGACGAATGCGGGGTAGCCTGTAGAAGATCCACCCTCGATATCTAAATCGACACTGTATCACGATGGTCAACAGAGGGCAACCAAAGAATAGGCACGACTGACCCATCAAGAACCGCGTCTCCAAAAGGACGAGTATTACTCGAGCCCCCTAGGAAGAGGTTCCATATCGTAGTGGCGAACGTCTGAGCTTGAGCATCTGAGGAGAATCCGTTGCCCCCTGTCGCGCCGCCCAAGCTGAGTGTAATAATCTTTCCCCTCGCTTGGCAGGTCTTTATGCTAGCCGCCATCGACTGGCAGTTGGCGAGGCTTGTGCCAGGGAAGACACCTTGAACGCTGCTACAAGTCTGCAAATGTCGTTAGACAACTACGCACGTATATTAGAAATCTATCACGTACGTTACCCAGGTTGAGTTCGGGCAGTCCACCGGTGGAAAAATAGACGGTCAAAAAGGCCAATGGGATAGCGTTTATTGTGTCGTCCT
This sequence comes from Lyophyllum semitale, assembly GCA_018851285.1. Taxonomy (NCBI): domain Eukaryota; kingdom Fungi; phylum Basidiomycota; class Agaricomycetes; order Agaricales; family Lyophyllaceae; genus Lyophyllum; species Lyophyllum semitale. Next base: position 11,768 of record JABCKH010000492.1, on the reverse strand, counting down.
GGTCAAGATGATGACGTGAATAAAGGAACTTCCTGGAAGTAGACGAACATCGTACCTGGCAATAAGTATCGAGCGCCTTCTGCCATAGACTTTGGTTAGGGTTCGAAGCACCAACCGAGTTCTGACCGTAATAGCTATGGGAGGATTAGCTGACGAAACTTCTCAGCCTGGTAGTACATACACCGCCAACTAAAAATCGAAGGTAAGTCCAACACAAGCGGCATGAAGAGATAGATTTCACATACGTTGTCCGACCTTGAGTTGTCGTATGCCAAAGCCTGGCGTACCTCTGCGGCAAACAGAAGACACCCAGTGAGGAGAGCTGCGGAGCGTCCGAAGAAGATCATCACTACAAGTGGGGAGTGGAGGTTGTTCAAGGTATGACCTCCCATTCAGTAAGTACTTATAGGCTCGTCGAGGCTCTATGAAAAAAGGATGATAATTTCGCCGGAAAGTTGTTCACCATTGTATCGGCGTAGGATAAGAGAGGTCACAATGCCAACTTGAGCCTAGCGGAGCACATGTACCGCGCGCTGAGCGTGGAGTTGAAATTTAAATAGGCGGAGAGCTCGTTTCTGCCGAGATGCGTAGTGCCGTACTAGCAAGAAAACTTAATGTAATAATAGTTGGGGATTCTGGGTGGTTATTGAGTGAAGAGCGCATGATACTGGCAAATGGATCCGTTGAAATGATGAGAGCGGCCTGGGACCGTTGCAAAACCACACCAAGAAGGATATATCGGGAACAGGAACAAGCCTATCAAGAGAGTTCGGAGACCATAAGGATGCCAGTGAAAGTTGATCCGCGTGAGAATGACTTCCGCACAATGTTAGAAAATCACTCATTCGATCAAGGGCTGAATGGAAGTCATGGCGTAACATAGAGAGTGCAGACCTCGAATTATCCTAGAGGGGTACAGCATTCATCGCTCTTTATAGTAGCGAGACCTCAACCAGCAAGTTTACCACTCCCAACCTATGGTGAAGCGTTGGAAGTGCACGGGGGATAGAGTACAAGCTTAGAACCTCGAGAGATAGTAAGGCACCAGATCCACCTCACGAGGTATGATCACTGACTGCGGAAAGCAAAAAGAAAGAGAAGAGAAGAAAACGAGAAGAAAAACGAAAAACGGGAAGAAAGTATGATCCGGGCCGAAAGGCCGGTCAGCGGATCAGCCACGTGGCCCACGATCTACGGTCCTTAGCTCCGAGCAATGAAGTTTTGAGGAAACGGAAGAGGCGGCTTGAAGTTCGGGATAGCCTACTAAATTGAGATTCACCCTCCGCATCATGTTGTTACGACGTTCATCTCCATTTTGAGCTGCGATTGTGCGTTTCTAAGTATGAGCTTAAGTAAGTTAGTAATACAGATGCTCAGTGGATTGACGCAGATTGACGCGTCACGAGGCTCATACAGGTATTGTAGTAACTTCTCCAGCACTTCAGCTCTGCTTCACCTCAAGGGAGGTGACTAGAGAAGTCATCCTTCAATACCTCGGTGTTCGCGTGAATTAATATCTGGGCAATTTATCGCACCAAACTATGATGAGAGCGAAATGTCTACTGTGAGTCTATTTTGCCTAGCCATACTTCAACAGGTGCGCCACCCGCGCCAACCCTCTCCCCAATTTTCCGAAATTTAAGCCCGATTTCTCCCACGAGATCCCACAACGTCCTTTCCGCCACCTCACGCTCTTTGTATCCCAACAGCACCAAAGGTGGCTTCGAACCGAGTCGCACGAGCCGGGACAGTGTGCGCACAAGTGAGGGGAACGACGCAGTGTTGTAAGTCACGTCGGCCATGCTACATGGTCAAGGAGAAGTCAAATTAAAATCTGCGAGCGAGAAATGAAAACGAGGAGCTTACATGATCGCGTCGAAGCCGTCCGGGAGATCGTGAGCATATGAGTCCGGGACTGTATTGTAGTCCCAGTCAAGTACTGCAGCTTCTAAACGTGTATTCTGGAGATGGGTAGCGTTGGCGGCGATATTCTTCTCGATGAGGGGCATGGCCGATTCTTTGAAAAGTCGCATCTGAGATGAAATATGGCCGATGAGGATGCAATGAGACGAACCGAGATCAGTCGCGATGATGCGGTCTTTGACACCGTCTGGAGGTTGCGATCCGGTCGATCGCAAGGCGGCCAGGCAAAGTCCAACAATCCCAATGCCGGCACCTAATCAACTGTCATTCAGTAAAGCTGGACGCGTCGAAACGAAAAAGCGCTGACCTAGCTCCAAGATATTTCGAGACTCAACAGAAAACAGAACATTTTTCAATTCCGCGAGAGCTCCTTCGGGTTCGGTGAACTGCTCAAGCTCAACCAGCCACGAGCTAAGTCCAATGCCACTATCCCAGACTTTCTAGACATATCTAAAAAGTATTACACAGTCCGATCCATCCAAGCTAAAGAATGGGCCAATCACCTTGTCAAGGTCGAACGAGGTCTGCTCCATTAGCCTCAGCACAACACCGGCGTCGTCCTCAGTCCTCGGCCGCAGGCGATACATGCGCTCGATCTGCTCCTGCTTTTGGCTCTTCTTCGACACACCCTGCCTAAACTGGATGGGCATGGACATGGCTGGAAATGCAAGCCGCCCGACGTCTTTGCTACACAGATCAATAGTCGACAACGCGTCCAGGCTCGGGGACGGTCGCGTGCTGAGGAGGAGCCGCCACGCCTGTCCATCGCGTACGCCAGGGGGCAGAGGTACTGGGATCTCCTTGTACGCGGTTGCCTTGCGCCATGTTGTCAGCTTCGCAGGTTTTGTAGCGGCTAATTGATTAGAGGAGCTGGTGGAGTGGGACCAGGAGTAGAAGATATCCTCGGTGCCATCGAACGGCTCGGTGCGCAGATCGTTGGCGATCTGTGGTGTTATCAGGATGTTTCCAAACGGCACAGATTGGTCCGGAGGTGGACGGAGAAAAGAGACGTAGAAGAACATGTCGTGGCTATACAGTAATGAAAAGTTCCGTGTACTGTGTGCGGGCCGGGAACTCCGCGACTTGCTCATTGCTCAATGAGGTGGGGTAAATGTGTGCTACACAATATACTGGTCTAAGGTAATTATGCTGTTTCATTCCGTGGTACCTTAGGTGAATCGAATGTCCGTCTTAGATTCTGCCAAAAAGTAGGTCCATAAGCGTAATACGCTACACCAAACGCCGCGCCTCCAAGGTGGGCCCAGTGGTCGAAAAATCTAGTAAAGGTTTGTCTTTGTCAATGAAACAAACAACGACAGGATAATCCACGAACCTCCATCCTCTCATTACACCGATGATGTCAAGGAGAACGAGGCCACCAACACCATACTGAATATTGATAGGGTACGAGGGAGGTATAAACAACGCAACCTGCGACTCGGGGAATGCCAGCGCAGTCATAGTCACGGCGCCGTAGATTGCTCCTGACGCGCCCAAGGATGGCAGAATGTCTCGAGTGGTAGTCTGAGCGGCGGTAGCGGCCGGTTTGGATGATGCGGCAACCGCAGCGGCCCATGTATCCGTTGCCTTCACCGTATTAGAGGGGGAAGCGAGTTGTGCGACCATCCGCGGGTAGATAATTTTGGCTGAAACGACGTGCGATACAAGGCCGGAAAACATACCAGCTACAAGCGCGTTCGTGGTTTGATAAGATGGTGTAGGAAGGAGAGGCGCACACCTGAGATGAAGAATGCGAGAAAGTGCCAGGCGGCGGTAGATTCGAGCTGTTGGGGTGCAGCTTTGTCTTGTTCCCTGACTAGATAGTAGTATGCAGCGGACCCTGTTTTCCAATTGGATTGAAAAAATGGGAGTAAACGAAGGATGAGGTGGACCAACCGAAACTTTCCAATGCAAGACAGTTGCAAGCAAGATGAATGAATGATCGATGGCTAAATTTCACATCAGCGTGATCGCGCCGACGCCAGGCTGTCGGAAACATACCTAAACATGCTCGTCAAGAGCGTATATGATAGTCCCGACAATGGATTGTGTGCGAACTGGACCATCATCGGTCCTTGGAAACGCTTGACTTTCCATGCCAGCCAAATTGCAGCGTTGAAGAGACATATCTTCCAACACAGGCGTTTCCCTTCCGACGCGTCAGCGTATGGTTGCATCATCGTCACATATGCAGCCCCGAGCCACGGCCTCAATAAGGTTGGGACCTCTTGGGCCTGTTGCGTGATATAGGCAAACCATTCCCGCAGTTTCTGTGTCATGCTAAGTATCCGGTGAGCATGGGAGCAGCACCAACGAACTCACCTTGATTAGTTCTGCGTTCTGGGCTCTCTTCAGATCGACATTCGTGAGATCCTGACCAAGCCAGGTTTGCGGCGTTGTTGGAGTGAGCTTTTTTACCCAAATCGCTGTATCGACGTTTGTTCGGAAGGCCACATATGAAAAGGCAAGGCAAGAGCCTGCAAGGACGAACTGCGCGAATGAGTGTCATGTCAGTCATCAATTGTCAACAAAGTAACACAAAAAAACGTTACCAAGACTTGCTTTCGAATGCCCGGCTTCCCAACCTTCTCCGTGAACGATAGCTCCGGTCTGGTTCGCGCTACCTCCTCGCGAAACGATGCGACACGGGGAAAGGGCTGTTGTTGCCGCCGCAACGGTGTCGCACGAAAATTGTTACGGATCGCAGACTGAAACAAGGACCGCGCTGGCCATGTATGTGGCGCGGTGAACGTCCCGGTCGTAAGGCGGCATAGGTGAGTCCGGAACATCAACGACCTGAGGAGAAAAGTGTGAAACAATGCAAGGACCCTCTGCCTAGGGTTAAGGTTTATCTGCTCTTCCTCTCGACCATCAGCCACTGCACGGGGTTGTACGGTGCTACTGGCATTGCTGCCGCTGGGGCAGGAGCTCTCTTGATGGATTTAGAAGGCGAACGCGTGGTCAGGGGAGCGGTTCAAATTTCGAGGGATTCGGAGCCTGTAACAGACGCGGACGAAGAGGTGGGTGAACTACCGTTTCTCAGCTCCAAGCTTAACCTTCATCGCTTTCCTAGGTTTTTATTCTCTATTCTTGTCTGCAGGCAGGAATAAAATCGGACGCTGATACTTTTCGTGGGCTGGGTCATGTCGACTCCCGCAAGGATACAATGTCGATTACATTCGAACTCAAGGCTCCTACACTTGCATCTACAGATCTGAAAGCAGCTAATTCGCAGCGACATAAGAAAGCCCAAAAGATGAACAAAAACCCCGAGAAAACTGTTCAAATTGAGCTTGCACAAGACAAGACTGCCCTTCGAACGCGCAAGGGCGATACAGGAAGTGTCCTGTGGAAAGCCAGGTTCGACTTCAGGATGCCATGACAAAGTCCCTGAAATGCTCATACTTTTACGGCATATCTAGCATAGATTTTGCGCGCCTGATTCTGCAACAAATCCATTATCACGCTCCAGACAGTCTCTTGAACCCATCCGTGTTAAAGACACAGCACGTCGTGGAACTCGGGTTCGCTCATCTCGACACACCCCTCTAGACTAGCACTCACTCCCTTTCTTTCTGTGGCCTCTTAGTGCTGGAACTGGCCTCCTGGCAATTGCGTTCGCGCCCCTCGTGCACCGCTACACCGTCACGGACATCAATGCCCTCCTTCCCCTCCTCCGCAAGAACGTCGCGTCCAATTTTGAGCGATGGACTGACTACCGTGTTCTGCCTGCCCCCGGATCCAATATTTTTGTAGAAGAACTCGACTGGGTACTTCTCAGTTCCACAGTGCCTGCGCAGCGCCGCAGAGTAGTGGACATTGAGCCGGCCGACTTGGTCCTCGTGGTAGACTGTATCTACCACCCGTCTCTCCTTCCTTCTCTCGTCGAGACGATCAACCACCTCACCATTCCGGGGCGGACGGCGGTTCTGGTTGTCGTCGAACTTCGGGCGGAGGATGTCATCCGTGAGTTCCTGGAACTCTGGCTTTCACGGCCGGGGTGGGAAATCTGGAGAATCGACAGTTTACTTGGCAAGCCTTACGCGATGTGGCTTGGGTGGCGGACCGAAATAGTTTAAAGGAGCTCCTCTTTGCCGACAATTGCATATGTTGCTTTGCTTTTCGCCTCGATGTTGCGGGGCTCCAAGCCTATACTGAACCTCAACGTCAAGAAGCTTGCATAGGCATACGAGGTACATACCACCACCGCTCATATACATATACATGTTGCCGTAAATTCCTTTTTTATCGCGTTGTGTTGCCTCTTATGTCAGATCAGCAACTAGGAACTTCTTAATACAATCGAGGATTCACAGAAACAGTGCTATGTTGACAGACCACGGTGTAGGAAATCTCCGCAAAACCTACAAAATGTCTCGTACATCTGCATTCCCCGTCTTCCCCCCAAGTCGAAGACTCCATTGTATCCCAAACCATCAAACTCAACACATCCACGCACTCACCGCATACTTATTATGGCCCGCACCAAGCAGACTGCCAGAAAATCCATAGGAGGAGGTACTACCCCATCGTTTGATTCCCGTCTACGGAAACGTCTGATCCCCTGTACCTCTCAGCGAAAACCAAAAAACCCCAGTTCGGTGTCCCCGCCGTTGGCAACTGGCAAACTGGCCGCAAATCCGCCGGCGCACAGGTCGGTGTCAAGTCGGCCGGTACCCAGTTCGGCATCAAGTCTGCCACGGGCAACAAACTTGGTGTCACTGCCGTCAAGCGCCTCCACCGCTTCCGCCCTGGCACCGTCGCACTCCGCGAGATCCGGCGCTACCAAAAAAGCACTGAGCTCCTCATCCGAAAGATGCCGTTCCGGCGTCTTGTGAAAGAGATTGCGCAGGACTTCCGGGTACGTCTTCGCTTCCCTTGTTTTCATTCTGGTCAGGGTGCTCATTTTCGTTGTTTCTTCAGACGGACCTCCGTTTTCAGACGTCGGCCGTCATGGCACTGCAGGAAGCCGCCGAGGCGTACATAGTCAGGCTCTTCGAGGACACGAACCTCGCGGCGATCCATGCCAAGAGGGTTACTATTATGGCGAAGGACCTCCAGCTTGCAAGAAGGTTGAGAGGTGATCTTTAAAATTGTACAGGAGGTTGTGTACGATGTCAGGGCCTGGTGGTTGGATGGGTGGAGTGTGGCTTTGCGCTGGGAGGGGGTTTTGTTCTGTACTACTACGTGTGCTGCAATCAATTTCAAATCATGCTTTCTCGACTCTTATAGGTCACACTGAAGTCAACATAGAGGTACATCACCACGATGCTGTAGCATCTTTCTTTATCCTGAAGTTCTCAAAAACCATAGGCTTCCCCGAGTTCATCCAGACAACGAAAATGTAAAAGTAGCATTGCAGTAAATAGCATATAGATGGATAGATAGATAGATATAATTATAATGTACACCTAAACGAGCAGATAAATCGAGCGTAGGAGCCTATAGCATTAGTCCAGCTACTAGGAAAATCGACCACGCCTTCACGACCCAGATCAACAGCGGCTGCACACGCGTATATCCCTGCTGGATGGCCCCTGAGTTCAAAGGCGTCGGCGTCGTCCGACCAGTGGCCGCGACGGTGGCAGCAACAGATCCGATCGTGGCGGTGGGCGCTGGAATATTGGCGCCGTTGAGAGCCAGTGCTTGCTTCGAGAGCTGCGCGAATCCGACGGAGGGCGGTTGGTAGCGGAACACGGAGTAAACATTTTTCTGTGGGCATATAATGTCAACGAAGTTTCGTGGTAGGATCTTGGAAGAAGCGGACGTACGAGGAATGTGTCTCCAACGATCCATGCCGGTGTAGAGGGACCCGTCTTGAGAGTAAAGAACGCACCGAGGCAATCCGTCTGCGTAAGCTGCGTGAGCCTAAAGTCGTTCTCGCTGATCGGCCAGTTCCTGCCACCAAACGCCATAGTGACATTGACGACTGTGTTACACGCTACAAAGGTGTTGAGGCGGGGTTTTTTTCTTCCAAACAGGTGGTGTACTCACGGTAGGTGTAATAACCCTGGAAATTGCCCGTTCCAGGAGAGGCACCGGGGATGTTCCCATAGAAGGCGGATATGATATCTGTGGGGCCGCCAATGAGTGTCGTCCCGGTATCGACGGCTGAGTACGCGTCATGCCCAGAAGGAATGGCTATGGAGGTTCCCCGAGTCGTGAGTGCTGTGGCGTCAGGAAGATCAGTTGCAGAACCTAACTCACAAACGGAAAGGCTTACAAGTCAAGGAAAGCACCCAAAACGACGGGGTAGCGGCTAGATCAGTGTATTCAATATCCCCAGTGTATAGTGTCTGGTTGACATTTCCTAGTCATTCAACGCAGAGAATGAGACATAGGATTGTATAGACGAATGCGGAGACATACCCATAATGAACGACCCTCCAAACTCTACGGATTGGGATGACGTATCGTTGATATGTCTGCCAACGTTGCATTAGTTCGAGCCCGCCCATCCAAAGGGAACATGACCTACCGCGTGAGGTGAAAGGCCATTACGGGCGAATCCCACGCGCCCCCTGCCACCAGGGTCTGCCAAAATGGGATAGTATCAGACGACGAGATAGGTCTAAAGGCAAGCCCCAAGAGCCCCGACACCGGGTTCGTAAGCAGGCCGTTGGAGACGTCGTCGCAGACACCGAAGGACTGGTTGGATACCGAGAAGCCCGCCATTTGTATGGTGTCTGCCCCGAGTGTGCCGGCAGCCTGACCGCTACCGTAAGTGATGGAGAATTGCGTGCCCGTCGTCGTAAATGTTGATGAAGCGTTGGGATTGAACTTTGCTACGCCATCGCAGCTGTTACAGCTGGAGTCTGCTACCCAGAGGTCACTAAGATTTGAGGGTCAGCCTCGTGTGACGAAGAGCAAGACAAAGTAGACTCACGCCGACCCTGTGTCGAGGATCACATTGTAGCTGACTGGGGGAGTACCGATTGCAAGAGAGCTGAAGAAACTGGGGAGCAATCAATTATTTTCACGGTGGCTGACAAGTCCAGCGTACCTCGAATCCGAGTTTTGATTGGTGAGACTAGTACAAGACATTAGACACGGAATAGATACGCACAAAAGATGAAGACATACAGGGCCGTGCCGGTACTTCGCTTACGGGGTGTGCCAGGCCCGTATTTTGTCTCTAGATGTGCTTTGTGAGCTTTCGCCCATTCCCCCCATTCTTCCACGCTCCTGGGACGAACGGATCTTCTGTGCAGAGGAACGTATTGCCCTTGTGGGGCTTTTGGAGTGGCGATGACGGGATATGAGACAGATAGGATGAGAGCCAGAGACACGGGAAACAAGGAAAACATCGTCCTCGTAGACGGAAAAGGGGGTGCGGTGTAGGGAAAGCGAAGTATAGCCAAGACGAGACGATAACAATGTGGGCAGAGCGAAGTAGAGGAGGGTAAAACAGCGGCGATGCTCGGCCTGCGAGTCTACGACAATGTTTAGGAAAGCAGAGACGAAACTACAGCTGCGGAGCGATATCCTATGCGTCATTTCGATCGGGACTGGTGGGCTCATTCTCTGCAGAGTATACGTCAGTGGTTGAGCATTGCCAACTACCAGGCCATTCTTCCACGTCTTCCCCCCACAAGGCCTGCATGGATCGCATCCTCTAGAGACCTAACATTCGGCATTCTCCCCGCGCACCTGCAATGGAGTCTCAGCGTTAACCTATAACAGTGAGACGATCTGCTCACCTTGAATCTACGGTGAATCTCCAGCTATCTCCACAATTCTCCCCGCTTGCTCTTGGTTGTGCGTGCTTGTCTCCGTCCTGCGTGCTTAACAAAGTATGGTCCAGCAGTGAACTGCCATGTGGCGGCCTTCTACCAACTTTTCACACTGATTCACTACCATCGAGCTCCCCTGCCACCACAATGCCTCGCAGGATTCCTCAGGAACTCATCCATGAAATAATCAATCACTTGCCCGATGAAATCGAGACCCTCAAAGCGTGCAGCGTCGTCTCGACATCGTTCCGCGGACCCAGCCAACGCCAGCTCTTCTATTCCGTCACTCTATAACGCCGAAACTCTCATCGAGAGGAACCAACGCCTCCATCGCGTTCTGAAGAACCGCCCCATCCTCGCGACATTTGTCCGCTCCGTCCACATCATCCTTGGCTCGTCTTATAACCGAGAATTTCAAATTGCCTGTGGTGTCCTGCACATTGTTGCACCCCACGTGCGAGAGCTCAAGCTATTCCCCGACGTCACACAGCACCATCCATTGGGGTCCTGGCTGCGGACCTCTCCCAGACTAAAGGAATCTATCATTGAACTGCTTGAAAGGCCCTCGTGTCGGAGCCTCGTCTTGGGAAGTGTGAACTTTCCGGAAAGGCTCCTGCAAGTACTATCGCATATTCAGCACCTTGAGGCAACAGATGATGAATCTGTCCTTCCCGACCAGTACAACGATCAGATAGACGGACAGCCCAAGAGATTTCTCGAATCTCTGAGTCTAGGCTATCCATCAGCCGCTCGACGCCTTCCAGACGCCCTCCATCCTCCTTATCTTCTATCCATATCCCGTCTTCGCGTTTGCAAGATCGAGTCTTATGACCAATATATGCGAGAGACACTTTCATTTCAAAAACTCCTTGACCATGCAGCAAAGTACCTCGAAGAAATCCATATCGGGATCAACGGTTGTGAGTTCAATTCCCATTTGGCTTTGCTCGTCGCTCACCTGTCAAAGACCCGCGAGGTGGTCCACATCTCCCGGAAAAATACATCGACTTCAGCCAGCTAACAAACCTACGCATCCTTCATATCCATATCCTGCGCAGCGCGGCCGAACCAGGCTACTGGCTCACGCACGTTCTCAACACCCTACCATCAGGCTCTAGCATCGCGCACATCGAGCTCAGGACAACCTGGTCCATTCGATCGGAAATACGTCCAGATCAATGGCGCGAAATCGATGCGCTGCTGACGCAGGAACAGCACACTAATGGTATTCCCTGTCGTTTAGTGCTTCAATTCGATGGGCAATCCGGCGAGGATCATAGGCCATCCTTTAAGGAGTGGATGCCGCGGTTAGCAGACAGAAATGCTCTGACCATTCGATAACCACCAGCGCTGGTTCAATGTTCAGGGCGTGATGTGATTATAGAATCAGACGGTTGTCGAACGCCATGAGCTGCTTGCTATACATTCCGATAGCATGTTACGATTACGGGTCCCTGGAATTATCCTTCATCAGGTTCATCCAGGATCGGTTGAGGATCGTGACATAAGGGAGGAAGCAAAGAAGAATGAAACACCGAGGGCAAGGTGTAAACGGAAGGCGGCGATACCAGAGGAGGAGCATGGTGAAGATGAAGATGGTGAAGATCACGGCGCACGAGGGAGTTCTCCCGCAGCCCTGCACGACGGGCACCTGTCCAAGTAACCCGGAAAGCCCTGCGCCCCCCGCAGCACGGTATTTGGAGGTGAGTCAGACCATACCTGCCGGATCCCTGGTTCGTTGCCAGTGACGGCGCTTTCTCTTCACATTTCCAAACCCCAGCCTGGAAGAAGCAGAGTTTCACATCCTTTTGGAAAACAACATGTTGCTAAATAATGAACACAGGGGACGACACCCAGTGAGCACCCCCCAGAAAACTTTACAAGGCGACTTATGGGCGATTTCAGACCAAGGCGTTTTGCAGTCCTTAATAAATCATGGTACAGGTTTCAAGAGGCTAAATAGGATAGTAATACAGTACAGTTACAATAAAGATAGATATCCAATACAAAAAAACCCAACCTCTACGACCGCTCTCCACGCAACCGCCGTGCCAATGCGAGATCTTTTGGTTGGATAGTGACACGCTTAGCGTGGATGGCGGCCAAGTTGGT
>JABCKH010000491.1:0-13831 GCA_018851285.1 Lyophyllum semitale | reverse complement strand
CCAAAATGTTGCGGACACATTGGGCCAAATTCGGGGTTTTCGGATCGGACATTATGTGAGATATTCGGGGGTCCTGACTCAGGGTGTCATTTTACATGGGAGCCTTCAGTATGGCAGATGGTTGATATGCGTCATTGACAACCGGCATTTATGGTCTGAATAGCAACTTCAAGTGGTTCTTTTAGTTGAGAGTGCACGTGCGTCGTGCCCAGTCTTGGAAGATGCCGTCCACAACATCTGCAAAGCCTAGGCTCCCATTTGCATCTCATCCCATCGTTTGACCATCGAGCACAGTTTCCGACAGGTACACGTTATAGTAGCATGCAAAACACTGGTAAAAGCGAAGATCAGCGAGGATTGAGGCTTTTAGCCCTCGGTGCGTCCATTTTGAACTGCAGTGACCATGCAATCTCTTAAGATGTGCACGCATCGATAGACGATGGTGGTATACGTGGCCTCTCTGAACTCATAATCCTTGAGGAGATGATGTACAGGATTAAGGACTCGCAGGGTCTTCAATCCGTTCCGCGGCCCTGCGACTATTTCGACCTCATTGGTGGAGTTGGAACCGGAGGGTACGTCGTAACATTAAATCGTTCTGTCCTCACACTACTTATTCTAATTTCTCCGTGAATAGACTGATCGCGTTAATGCTTGGACGGCTTGAGATGCCCATCGACATGGCTATCAAAGAGTATGTCCGCTTCACCAAACGTGTTTTCTCCAAGACGAAATCAGGATGGGCAAACGAGTCATTCAAGGCGACCGTTTTCGAAGATGCGGTAAAAGATCTCCTCAAATCTGCTAACTTCCCTGCAGAGTTGCAGATGATAGATATAGCAAGACCCCGGTGCTTGAGGTGGGGATAATCTACCTTTTGACTTGGACCAGGCTTACTCAGCTTAGTTTCGTGAGCGCTGTACCACCAACATGTCGCACCCTCGCCCATTCAGATCCTATGAGGTGAAAGAAAATCCGAGTTATAATTGCAAGGTTTGGGAAGCTGCGCGAGCAACAACTGCAGCTCCCAAGTTCTTTAACTCGATTGCTATTGGTGTTCATGGCCACGAGGAAACATTTCTTGGTGCTCATATCGGGTGGAATAACCCTGCTGCTCTGGTTCTTGAGGAAGCTGAGATTGTGTTTGGCCACTTTCAGCAGGTGGCCTGCATTGTTAGTGTTGGTGCCGGTCACCATGGAACTATTTCTTGGCAGTCCTCTGGCTCTCTCTGGGACATGTATTCTGAAGATCTTGTAGATGTTTTACAAAACATTTCTACTAGCTCTGAAATTACTGCGCAGCAGCTCGAGAAGCGCTATAGACACCTGTCTGGAGTGTTCTTCCGCCTTAGTGTAGAACAGGGACTCCAGCAGATGGATTTAGCTGATTGGAAGAAACTTTCAAAGACAAAGACACATACTCTACAGTATCTTCAGCAACAAGGCAGTAAAGTAGATGCAATTGTGGATGTGCTGTGCCATTGCCCTCACAATATTGCTGTTGGAGAACTCAGTAAGTTTGATAAAGTTTGTTCTTAAGTCAAACAATAAACTCACATCATTCTACCAGATAGTCCTCCTGTTCATGTGTCAAAATCTGGTGTAGAGTTTCAAACAATCTTTGCTCCCACAACTGCGGCTGCCGCAGAGGCTGCTGAGCAAGAGCCATTTGTTGGTGTTGCTGATGAGAGCGATGTGAAGGGCTGTGGCTTCGGTGGTGATGGTCAGGCGCAGGAAGGCACCACCATGCCACACACCCCAGGAAGTGCTGAACCGAGCCCTTCAGCGGAGCCTATGTACCATGACGCGCCACAGCGCAACACGGAACCACCCGCCGATTCGTCTGGTGCGTTCAGTGATGGTGGGGGTCAGGCGGAGGAAGGCACCCCCATGGGTAGCCCACCAGGAAGCACCAAACCGAGGAGTCCTGCAGCGGAGCCTACGTACCAGGACGCTTCGCAGCGCAGCGCGGAAGCGCCAGCCCATTCGTCTGGGTCAACAAGACCAGCTGCGCCCAGCAACCACCTAACGTCGGAAGCACCTAGCGTCGTAAATTCGTTTGCTGGTGCAAGCGACTTCCGCATCCATGACAGCACCTTCACCGACATCGGGCAACAAATTTCCGTGACCTCCCATGATCGCGAATACCACATCACTAACATACATAATCCGCCATCTTCAACTCAACCGGCACTAAATATCAACGCCGCGGCCATATGGATTGCCTCTGCCTCTAATATTGCGAAACTTGGAGATGTAATTTATCGACAAGCGGTTGGCACCTCCAGGTCTAGCGCTTCCTGAGTTGATACCATCCTTTCCACATCTGTTCAAGTGTTCCATGATCATCCCCTACCAACTTCGATTTGCCTTTATTTTCTAATGCTGCAGCTGCTCTAAAACTATTTTTCCGGAATACATAGACCTTCCTAGATAGAGGCCTTGCTCAGTACTATCAATGCACTGTTCGATGACACAAGGTCGCAAATCATATGTTTGGCTATTGGCACAACGCCATCGCAGACGTCGCGTCGATTTAGAGACAGATGTCCGGCAACACATCAATCTGCTAGCATTTCCACGTCCTCCTCACCCGTCTTCCCAAGATCCAATTTCCGTTTCCTCCCCAGCATCAACTTCCCATCTCCATACCCAACCCCAGCCTTCTTCCTTAGCGCATCCAAATCCTGTGCCGCCTCCTCCGCCCACTCAAGCACCAGATATCTCCCAAGCAAATGAGTATGCCGCAACACCACGTACGCGTTCTCCGCCTCGGCCTGCAACACAAAATCAAGGAACGCAAATCCGCGCGTTCTGGAATCGAATTTCTTGGGGAGACGGACTGATTTGAGGTGGCTGTGGGATCTACACAACGACAAGCAAGTCAGCTTCAAGGAACGAGAAAGGTAGAGAGAGGGGAAGAAAAGACATACCCAAATAAAGCCTGAATATCCTTCTTCGTAGCCTCGGACGGCACATTCTTCACAATAATCTTCGTCGTCCTCCCCCCCGCCTTCTTCTCCCCCTCCCCCGCCTTCCCCTTCCCCCCTACCTCCTCTGTAGCACGTCCAGCAAACTTCACATGCAACGCATGCCCATCCAACACAAACCCCTGCAGCCCCCCAGCGCCTTCCTCGCGCCCTCCGCATCCTTGAACCCCACAAACCCATACCCCATGCTCAACCTCGCGTTCTCCCCTGGGCGCTTCGAGTCGGGCTTCGTCTGCACACGCGAGAAGGAGAAGGAGGGCAGGTGCCACACCATCTGCGTCAGCCGCTCCTGCGTCGTCGAGAACAATAGGTTCTTCACATAGAGCGTCGCGCCACCCGTGATCGACGGCTCTTCCCTCTCCCCGCCCTCCACAGGCACAGCTCCCTCGCCGAGCATCTGCTCCGCGATCTTCACACCCCTAAGCGCCAACCCCTCTGGCAGCGTATACGTCGACGGCCCCGGTACCCCACCCTCTCCACGATTATCCCCAACGGACCCTTTTCAAGGTATATAACCGAGTTCCCCAGCCTCCTATACGCGACCGCCCTAAGTCTTCCCCGCCTCCTCTGGGTCCACAAAATCCACCACCGCCATAGTCCCTGTAGATGGCACGAGCACCCTTGTGAACTCGCCGTGCGGTCGTGGATTGGGAAGAGGTGGTGCCGTAGGGGATGTTCCTGATGAGGATGGTGGTGGGGGAGCGGGAGGGGGAAGAGGAGGAGAGAAGGACGCCTTGCGAGGCGAGGTAGGATTTGGTTTCGTTGATGATGTGGGTTTCGGCGAGGGCGAGTTTGATGGCAGCGTTGTCCCCAGATTCGGGGTTGAGGATGGAGGATTTGGGGATCTTGAGGCGATCGGGTATGGAGGATGCGACGGCGTCGCTCTGGAAGTGGAAAATAAGTCTTGAGAGGGGTGATGTAGGATGTGGATGGACGAACATTCATGTATAACATGCTCCATTTAAACTCCTTGCTAGCCATTACCTTCCGTTTGGCCGGCTTCTCGCCCTTGACAGTCTTCCCCCGCCCCTCCCCCTCTTCGACTTGAGCCTTACTTCTCCTGTCGACGGCAGCGAGGATGTGGATGAGCCGACCTTGGAAGGACTTCCGGTCGAGTGCCTCATACACCGCAACGGCATGTGCTGCTTTAGAAAAGGTGATGTTGGCGACGCCCTTGGGCTGCTTCGTGGTTATGTCGGTGGGTACGTGGACCTTTATGAGAGAGTCGAAGTCAGCGTGAGGCTTTAGATCACGAGCGATGAGAAGAGGGATCAGAAAATTATTTCTACTATCGGTTTTCCCTGAGGATCAACATCCCCGAAGGTCTGATGTCCCTATATTTAAGTTTTTCATCAGGTCGAGAGAACGGAACGTGTGATTTACCTGCAGAAGAAAAAGACGTCAGCGTTGAGGCTTTGAATCACGAGCGAAGAGGAGAGGATCAGAAAAGAATTCTACTATCGGATTCCGAAAGGATCAACATTCACCGCTCGGTGTGGTGTCTGATGCAGCCGACGCGTCCGTCGCGGAGGGGAGAACAAAAAGAAAGAGAGAACAAGAAAACAAGAAAAGAAAAAGAAGGCCCACCTGGGATATTTCGCCAAAGGGCTCGAAGAGCTCGAGAAGATCGGCATCCATGCATGAAGACGTCAAGTTCCGGAAGAACAGCCTAGCTGTCTGTAAGATCGTTGTATCTTTCGGCGTTTTGGTTCAGCAGGCTCCTGGTCGACTTTCTCTTTCTGTAGGGACCAAACATTAGGGTTCGGGAGGTGTAACAAAGGGAGGCCGGAGGCTTTGAGAAACGCACCGTAGATTGCGAAGGATCAGACACCCATCCTAGTCGTCATTGGGACTGCTCAAACACCTTCTCCAGCATATCCACATCCACCGCCTTCGACCTTCGCTACTTCACCCAGTCGAGGTCGGCCTCGTCGTCTCGCGCGGGCGTGGGTATGTGTACGTGTTCTTTAGTGACCAATCTTGTTCGATCGGCGGTTCTTCATTGGACGGTGTAGGTGCCCTTGGATTTCAGTGGTGGGCTAAGGTGGAGTTTGAGTTCTTGGGTCCCTGAAAGTCGAGCAACGAAATCCGCGCGCGCTTGAATCAAACTTTTACTTAGGGAAGCCGGGCTAATTTAAGATCAACAGATATGTAAGCTTATGTAAGCCTATAACGAGTTCGCCATCAAATTTTCTCGTTTTTTTTTGCCTCCGACTATCCCCGGTTGTTCAAAGCACAGTGAACGACTCGAGAACTCTTGCCCTTATACTTAACTTCTAGGAACGAGACTGGAGCCACAGCAACACAATTATGTTTCGTCGATCCATGTGGAAAGCGTTTCACGGCCATATAAATAGTTCTATCATCCGATTCAAGGAGTGCGCGTCCACTTAACACCGCCTCCTTTTCTTGACGCTTCTCGTCCCAGCCTCTGATCCCTTCCCCGACTTCTCCCGCAACCGCCCTGCCCAACGGTCATATATTACCTGGACCTATCTTTTGATAAATTACTATACCCTGAAGCTTTTGTGCGGTAAACCAGCCCTGTCTGGATACCACAGACTTTGGTTGTGTACTCGGGGTTAGATCCATCACTCTCAACCCCCCGAGGCCCCAGCGTAACAAACCTTGAACGCTTGCCTAACTCGTCGAGATCATGCCACAACGGCCTTCTGTTATCAGCCAACGGCGCCCACCATCGGTCAGTCATCTACACGACATATACAAGCGTCTCGCGCACGGCTAACGCCTCGTGGCGACCCATTGTAGACCTTGGTCAAGCCTGGCCAGCTGTCGGTATCCCTATCTCCCGATCGCACAGCTCCCGGCGGTCCCAGGAAGAAGGCGCTCCTTATCGCAGTCAATTGTACCAAGGCGGCTGGCAAAGATAGGCTCAATAGTCCCCAGAAAGACGTGAAACAGTTGAAGTTGCTTTTAATCAGTAAGCATGGTTCGGCAATAATAGAGCCCATCCTTCGAAGTAACATCCACCTTTCCCAGCGAAATATGGATATCTCGAATCAGAGATTGTCGTGATGACTGACGAGGAGGACGCTCTTGGTGCTCGTTATCCCACCCACGACAACATCGTCAGTTCAACACTCTCCTTACATCATCGAGTTCCTGCAGCTTACACCTGCGATCTAGCTGCGTGAGGTGAAGACATTGTTGAATGATCAGCAACCGGGCGATCATTATGTGTTCTGTTTCGCCGGACATTCTGGTCAAATAAAAGCGGAGATGGATAAGAATGAAGAAGGGCTCAATGAAGGTATGAATTTTATGTTATAATATAACTTCAAGTTGTCGAGTTCTTGCTGATACCCTATCTAGTAATTATACCTGTTGATACCAATGGATCGATCAGTCTTAAAAATGCTATCGGTGATGACGTAGGTTCACCAAGAACAATCATGGTCATCATCCACTGAGTATATCTCACCCAGGTCTTGAAAAAGTTTTTGGTTGACCCGCTGCATCAGAAGAGTCGCTTGACCGTAATTCTCGCCCCCCCACTGATTGGCAGTCCAAGCTAAACAATAAATACTTAGGCGATCTTCGACACCTGCCATTCCGAGAGTTTGTTAGGTAGTTGCTTCTTTTCGAGGTATACAATATCTACCTTCTGACCGCATATTTGGCAGACCTCCCACACCACAGGTGCAACAGAGTTTTCACCTGGATGAGTAGCTGTCAGTCCTCTCATGATACCTGAAGTTACCTCTAACTAAATGTTTGCCTAGTTCGCCGTTTAAGGCGCTGGAGTAAGCCAATATGTACATCCTCAAATTTCATCTTATGACAATATAGTAGGCTTTGAGATCGTCGATCGGTTCCTTAGGCATGATTTTCAGAAGGCGCAGGAAGGCACTCCCACGACATACCCCTGGGGCGTCCCCCCAGGAAGCGCCGAACACAGTCAACCGAGTCCCGCAGCGCAGCCTACGTACCAGGACGCTCCGCAACGCAACGCGGAAGCGTCAGGTCATTCATCTGGTGGCTTCGGTGATGGTGAGCGCCATGCGCAGGAAGGCACTCCCACGACACAACCCCGGGGCAGCCCCCCAGGAAGCGCTGAACACAGTCAACCGAGTCCCGCAGCGCAGTCTACGTACCAGGACGCTCCGCAACGCAATGCGGAAGCGCCAGCTCATTCGTCTGGTGGCTTCGGTGGTGGTGGGGGCCATGCGCAGGAAGGCACCCCCATGACACAGCCCTGGGGTGGCCCCTCAAAAAGCACCGAACCGAGTCCTGAAGCGGAGCCTACATACCACGACGCTTCGCAGCGCAACGCGGAAGTGCCAGCCGATTCGTCTGGGTCGACAAGACCAGCCGCGCCAAGTAACCCCCAAACTTCGGAAGCACCTAGCTCGTTTGCCGGTGCAAGCAACTTCCGCATCCACGACAGCACCTTCACCGACATTGGGCAACAAATTTCCGTGACCTCCCATGATCGCGAATACCACGCCACTGTCACTAACATATATAATCCGCCATCTTCTACTCAACCGGCACTGAATGTCAACGCCGCGGCCATATGGATCGCCTCTGTCTCTAATATTGCGAAACTTGGAGATGTGTTACTTGGAGATGTGTCCCATCGACAGGCAATCACCTCCAAGTCCAGCCCTTCCTCCGTTGATGGCATCCTTTCCACGTCTGTTCAAGTGTTCCACGATCATCCTCTACCAGCTTCAATTTGCCTTTATTTTATGCTGCTGCAGCTGCTCCGAAGCTATTTTTCCAGAATACATAGACCTATTTAGATAGAGGCCTTAGTCCGGACTATCAATGCATTCTTCGATGACAGGGCTTCTATCAAACAAGCCCCAGTCCCCGCTGCCCAGTGACAATTTGGTGACAATCGCAAATCATGCGGTTGGCTGAATTTTCTCAAGAAAAATGACTTATTGTCACGACGCCATCATAGACCCATCGCGTCGATTTAAATGAACATCGAGACAGATGTTCAGGAACCCATTTAGAAATCGAATTCACACTTCCAACATCTCCATATCTTCCTCACCCATCTTCCCAAGATCCAACTTCCGTCCCCTCCCCGGCATCAATTTCCCATCTCCATACACAACCCCAGCCTTCTTCCTTAATACATCCAAATCCTGCTCCGCCCACTCGAGCACCAGATATCTCCCAAGAAAATGAGTATGCCGCAACGCCGCGTACGCGTTCTCCGCCTCGGCCTGCGACACAAAGTCCAAGAACGCGAACCCACGCGTTGTTGAATCGAACTTTTTCGGGAGACGGACTGATTTGAGGTGGCTGTGGGATCTACACAACGACAAGCAAGTCAGCTTCAAGGAACGAGAAAGGTAGAAAGAGGGGAAGAAAAGACATACCCAAACAAAGCCTGAATATTCTTCTTCGTCGCTTCGAACGGCACATTCTTCAGAATCATCTTCGCCTCCCCTCCGCCTTCCTCCCCATTCACCTCCTTCCCCCTCCCATCCTCTGTGCCACGTCCAGCAAACTTTACATGCAACGCATGCCCATCCAACGCAAACCCCTGCAGCCTCCTTGAACCCCACAAACCCATACCCCATGTTCAACCTCCCCCCACCCTCCGGGCGCTTCGAGTCGGGCTTCGTCTGCACAGGCGAGAAGGAGAAGGAGGGGAGGTGTCGGAATATCTGCGTCAGCCGGTCTTGTGTCGTCCAGAAGGATAGGTTCTTCACGTAGAGCGTCGCACCGCCCGTGATTTTCCCCCTGACCCTCCCCCTCCATGCCCTCCACAGCACCGTCGCCGGCGCCAAGCACCTGCTCTGCGATCTTCACACCCCTAAGCGCCAACCCCTCCGGCAGCGCATACATCTCCAGCCCCAGCACCGCACCCCCGCCCTCAACGAACATCCACAACGGTCCCTTCTCAAGGTACACCACCGAGTTCCCCAGCCTCCTATACGCGACCGCCCTAAGTCTTCCCCGCCTCCTCTGGGTCCACAAAATCCACCACCGCCATAGTCCCTGTAGACGGCACGAGCACCCTTGTGAACTCGCCGTGCGGTCGTGGATTGGTAAGAGGTGGTACCGTAGGGGGGTGTTCTTGACGAGGATGGTGGTGTCGAGGAGGAGGGGAGAAGAGAAGGGAGAGAGGGAGGAGAGGACGCCTTGCGAGGCGAGGTAGGATTTGGGTTTCGTTGATGATATCCGTTTCGGCGAGGGCGAGCTTGACGGCGGATTCGGGGTTGAGGATGGAGGTTTTGGGGGTGTTGAGGCGGTCGGCTATGGAGGATGCGAGGCGTCGCTCTGTAATGGGAATGAGTTTCGGGAAAATGGGATGGTGTAAAAATGTACGAACATTCATGTATAACATGCTCCAGTTAAACTCCTTACTCGCCATGGCCTTCCGTTTATTGATCGTTTTCCCCCGCCCCTCCTCCTCTTCAATCTGAGCCTGGATGTGGATGAGCCGCCCTTGGAAGGACTTCCGATCAAGCACCTCGTACGCCGCAACGGCATTCGCGGCCTGGGAAACGGTGATGTAGGCGACGCCCTTGGGCTGCTTCGTGGTTATGTCAGTGGGTATGTGGACCTTTATAAGAGAGTCAAAAGTCAGCGTAAGGTTCGATTTCGAACGAGATAAAGAAGAGAAGAGTCAGAGAATTGTTTCTACTATCGGTTTTCCCTGAGGATCAACATCCCCGAAGGTCTGATGTCCCTATGTTAAGTTTTTCATCAGGTGGACTGAACGGAACGTGTGATTCACCTGTGGAAGGAAAAGGCGTCAGCGTTGAGGCTTTGAATCATGCAGAAAATTAAGAAGTAAGGCTCAGGGTTCTACTATAGAATTCCTAAAGAATCAACATTCACCGGATATATGTCCCTATGTTAAGTTTATCACCGGAACGAAAAGAAAAAGAGAACAAGAAAACAAGAAAAGAAAAAGAAAGAAGGCTCACCTGGGATATTTCGCCAAAGGGCTCGAAAAGCTCGAGAAGATCGGCAGCTAAGTTCCGGAGCGTCAGATCTTTTGGCGTTATGGCTGAGAAGGCTCCTGGTGGACTTTCTCTTCCTGCAGGGACAAAACATTAGGGCTCGGGAGGTGTAACCAAAGGAGGGAGGCTTTGAGAAACGCACCGTAGATTGCGAAGGATCCAACACCCGTCCTAGTCGTCATCGGACTGCTCAAACACCTCCTCCAACATATCCACATCCACCGCCTTCGACATCCGCTACTTTATCCAGTCGAGGTCGGCCTCGTCGTCTCGCGCGGGCATGGGTGTGAGTACTTGTTCTTCAGTGCGGTGCTGCATTATTTTCATGTATTCATCCAGTTGCGTGTTGGATTCCAGTGGTGGGGAGGTGGAGTTGGAGTTCTTGGGTCTTCTCCATCTCGGCCCGTGACAGAAAGTCGAGGAACGAAATCCGCGCGCTCTAGATCAAAGTTTTAGGGAAGACGGGCTGATTTGAGCTGACAAGACGGGGAAGAAAAACGACATACTGAACATGTACAGAATCGGGTGTTGCCGTAAATCTTCTTCTCCTCTACCCCTCCTGGCAAACTTTACATGCAGCGCATGCCTATCAAGCACAAACCCCTGCGAACCGCAGCGCCTTCCTCGCACCCTCTACATCCTTGAACCATACCCCATAGCCATATCAAACACGCGAGTGCCACGTGAATGGATCTATCTGCACCGCCTCGTGTACTCTTAAACTCGTGTATGTGGGCCTCTTTCACACCTAAATCGTACCACTAGAGGCTCCTCAGTAGACGCTATCCCAACTACGTTCATACCTTTCCTTCCACAAACACCCCAGCAGGTCGACCAACGAAGCATGTCCAGGAAACACGTAAGATTTGTTCACTGCAGCTGGCCACCAACTCCTTCAAGGTCTACCCAGGTTTGGAGTATGCTCATCTGGAATTGAGGATAGCTCACTAACCGGAACACATTTAGTATTCGGATTTCGCGGATTTCGAGTCGGGGCTACCAACCCCTCCTCCATTGGTTTGTAGTATGAGCTCATCTGAAATAGAGGATAGCCTCGCTAAACCAAAACACTTTTAGTTTTTAAAGCTCGAGGCTGAGGGCGAGCCATTCGTTGTTGGTGTTGCTGACGAGAGCGATGCATGGGGTCGTGGCTACGATGGTGAGGACAATGACGGTAGTGGGCCGGCGCAGGAAGGCACTCCCATGACACAGCCCTGGGGCGGCGGCCCCTCAGGAAGCGACGAACCGAGTTCCACAGCAGAGCCTACGTATCAGGACGCTTCGCAGCGCAACATGGAACCGCCCGCCGATTCGTCTGGGTCAACAAGGCCAGCCGCCCCACCAAACCCCAAAAGGTCGGAAGCACCTAGCGTCTCAAATTTATTTTCCCATGCAAACAACGTCCGCATTTATGGCGGTACCTTCACCGACGTTGGAGGACAATATTCTTTGACCCCATTGGTTCGTAGTATGCTCAGATCTGGAACGAAGGATAGCTCGCTAACCCGGAACAACTTTTACTACTTAGTTTTCGGAGCTCGAGCCTGAGGGCCGGCCATTTGTTGGTGTTGTTGCGGACGAGAGCGATGCGCAATGGGGTCGTGGCTACGATGGTGAGGGCAGTGACGGCAGGGGGCAGGCGCAGGAAGGCACCCCCGTGACACGGCCCAGGGGCGGTGGTCCCCCAGGAAGCGCCGAACCGAGTTCCGCAGCAGAGCCTACGTACCAGGACGCTTCGCAGCGCAACGCGGAAGCGCCCACCGATTCGTCTGGGTCGACAAGACCAGTCGCGCCCAGCAACCCCAAAACATCGAAAGCACCTAGCGTCGCAAATTCGTTTGCCGGTGCAAGCAACTTCCGCATCCACGACAGCAGCTTCACCGACATCGGACAACAAATTTCCGTCACCTCCCATGATCGCGAATACCACTTCACTCACATACATAATCCGCCATCTTCAACTCAACAGGCACTGAATGTCAACGCCGCGGCCGTATGGATTGCCTCTGCCTCTAATATTGCGAAACTTGGAGATGTGTTTTATCGACAGACGGTTAGCACTTCCGGGTCCAGCGCTTCCTCCGTTGATAGCGTGCTTTCCACATCCGTTCAAGTATTCCATAACCATCCTCTACCAACTTCGATTTGCCTTTATTTTATGATGCTGCAGCTGTTCCGAAACTATTTTTCTAGGATACATAGACCTTTCTAGATAGAAGCCTTACTCGCTATTGATGCATTCTTCGATGACAGAAGGTGGTTCTATCATATAAGTACCAGTGGCGCCGTAAGGTATGTTCTTGATGAGGATGGTGTTGTTGGAACAGGGAGGAGAAGGCAAGGAGACGGAGGAGAGGAGGGGGCCTTGTACGCTGCGACGGCATTTGCGGCGAGAGTGATGTAGGCGACGCCTTTGGGCTGCTTCGTGGTGATGTCGGTGGGTATGCGGACCTTTGTGAGATTATCAAACTTTGTGGAAGGCATGTGGAGAACCCAAAGACCGGCACGGATACGATAGATGGATAGATACAGTACTAAGATAGATAGATTCAGTCCCGTGGCTTCGTCTTCGGCGGTGGTGGCGGTGATGCCACCGCTTTTTGACCGCTTTTGTTCTCTTCCTTCAACTGCCCTTTTTAACACGTTTCCGCAGGCTCGAGTCGATTCCCTCCGTTCGCTTCCTCATCACACTTGCCATGACTGAGTATGACTACTCTCCTGAAGCATACGAGCGCTACATGCAGTCACAGCAGCGCCTCGCACAATGGTTCAATGATTTTGATGGTAGGGCAAGACGCAGGACGGTATCCCCACGACACAACCCTCGAGCAGCACACCAGGAAGCGCCGAACCGAGTCAACCGAGTCCCGCAGCGCAGCCGACGTACCAGGACGGACGCAACGCAACGCAACGCGGAAGCGCCAGCCCATTCGTCTGGTAGCTTCGGTGGTGGTGAGGGCCATGCGCAGGAAGGCACTCCCACGACACAGCCCTGGGGCGGCCCCCCAGGAAGCGCCGAACACAATCATCCGAGTCCCACAGCGCAGTCTACGTACCAGGACGCTCCGCAACGCAACGCGGAAGCGCCAGCCCAATCTGGTGGCTTCGGTGGTGGTGGGGGCCATGCGCAGGAAGGCACCCCCATGGCACAGCCCTGGGGCGGCCCCTCAGGAAGCACCGAACCGAGTCCTGCAGCGGAGCCTACATACCAGGACGCTTCGCAGCGCAACGCGGAAGCGCCAGCCGATTCGTCTGGATCAACAAGACCAGCCGCGCCAAGTAACCCCAAAACGTCGGAAGCACCTAGTTCGTTTGCCGGTGCAAGCAACTTCCGCATTCACGACAGCACCTTCACCGACATCGGGCAACAAATTTCCGTGACCTCCCATGATCGCGAATACCACATCACTAACATACATAATCCGCCATCTTCAGCTCAACCGCCACTGAACATCAACGCCGCGGCCGTATGGATTTCCTCTGCCTCTAATATTGCGAACCTTGGAGATGTGTTTTATCGACAGGCAGTCACCTCCAGGTCCAGCGCTTCCTCTGTTGATACCATCCTTTCCACGTCTGTTCAAGTGTTCCATGATTATCCCCTGCCTACTTCAATTTGCCTTTATTTTATGATGCTGCAGTTGCTCCGAAACTATTTTTCGAGAACACATGGATCTTCTTAGATAGAGGCCTTACTCGGTACTATCAATGCACTCTTCGATGACACAAGGTCGCAAATCATACGTTTGGCTATTGGCACGACGCCATCGCAGACGTCCCGTCGATCTAGAGACAGACGTCCGGCAACACATCAATCTGCTAGCATTTCCACATCCTCCTCACCCGTCTTCCCAAGATCCAACTTCCGTTTCCTCCCCGGCATCAACT
>JABCKH010000490.1:0-13837 GCA_018851285.1 Lyophyllum semitale | reverse complement strand
CCAATACTTGTCAATACTCTTCCTCTTCCCTTTTTTTGGACCCGAGAATGGCAGCTGTCTTTGGACTCGGTTTTGGATGTGTAGACTTATGGTCATCGCCGTTGCGAATGTTGCAAGGTAGTATGCCTTTACATTTCCATTCATCTCACGCTTCTACCTTTTTCTTCCTGTCATAGAACATGAAACGAGCACCTTTCAACACCCGATATATTGCTGCTATCGATGCTGAAACATCTGGCGATGCGGTCAAGATTCTTTGCCGCCAATCGAAATTGGGCATCCTATGACTCAATGATGGCTGTCGTAGGATGTCGCGCCGATGACGTGAGTTTATTCTTGCCATAGCGCTTCACCCGCTGCTGATAAGCAAGAATGTATTATATGACTAGGTAGGTATGCTGTGCGCAATGTATGACCGATTTACGATCATTCGTTGATCATAATTATGAGATTGCTTATTGGTTGAAACGACGCGTAGATTGTGATACTCCATCCTCACTGCTTTCTAGGAAAAATATGTTGCTCCGTAACGTACCAAAGCACAATCGCCGTGACAAATTATAAGTGAGATGTACTCAGGCAAAAATATACCGAGAGTACCCAGTAAGATGTATCTTGGGAAGACATGCAGACTCGGACGTCCAAAGAGAATCTGGGAGGGTAAAATTGGCGCGTTTTTGGCTTGAGGGGCAAAGCTCGCTCACGATTTGTCCTTTGACTCTTTCCTACTCAGAAAGCCGTGAGTGCTGGTATCTGGGGATGTAACGAAGAAGGTTAGACGAAAGTGGGTCGAAGGGTATTAGTGGCATTATTATGTGGAACGAAATGATCCGAGTTGGTTGCGGATATCCGTGAGCTGTGCGCAAGTTATTCCAGCTAGAGTCCGGTACATTTCATTGTGTTCACTCTTGCAGTGCAGTAAAAGGTGACTACTGTGGGTAGTCAGAGGGTATTCGGTGACTTTGGGGATGTCCAGTTGGCTGCGAATGAAAGATCATCCGGTGAGTATGGGTGCAACGATGATATTTATATACGTACAGACAGAGCCTACAAAGACGTTTTTTCGGGTGTTCAGAAGCATGGAAAAGAATGTCTAGGAAGCAATCGTCATCTGACTCATCGGACGACAGGGAGTGATCTGGTGCTTGTCAGTTGCTACTCAAACAAGCTTCAATGGCTATTCACCTTTCTTCTCGAGTTTCACTGCTATTGGGCTCTCTTGCACCACACCCGACATATTATTCAGGATAGTTGAGGCCAACGTGGCGACACCACATTGCAGACTGTCAAAGGCAGCAATCCCTGGCGATGTAGCACCATCACGGAGCAGACTCGGTGCAGTCTCAGAGGCAGTGCAGCTTGAAGAACACCTTAGCGATTCGGAAGTGGGGAGGTTTGATGGGACGAGAGCTGATTGAGTAGAAGAATCAGAGGTATCGGGGAAAGGCGGCTGAGCGTCCAAGTAGCCATCATCCAACCTAGGACCGGATTCGAGCGTTTGCGGTTCTGGGTCGGCGCTTTGGGAGCGAGCTTCGAGTGCCGCAGCAGAGCCCAACGCAACAGTGAGGTGTTCGCAGTCCTGAACCGATGCTTGTTTAGTTCCTGAGCCGATATGGGATATAACGGCTTGGTTGATGTCTTTAAAAGTAGATGCAGACTCATCGCTGACGAACGACTCCGCGCAGTCGTCCTGCGAATCGTCGAGGTGCTGTACGTCGAGCATTGTTGTTTGAGTATTCCCAACTACCGAAGATAGTCCCCCATTCGTTGTCGAATCGGCATCATCGTGATGTGGTTCTCCTGCCAAGCCAAGAGGATCCAACTGTAGAGGTTGTATACTTTCCGTAGGAGACGTTTGTGTAGCCTGTAACGACAATGGATTACTGCAGTGGAAAATCATGTAATTACTTACAGCCGAAGAATATTGAACCGGGTTTCCCACTAACGGCGGCATTCCTTGAGCTAGACGACCTGGTTCAGCGGAAGAGGACAGAAAGGAATATAGGAAACGACGTACATGAGGCCGCCGTTCCCTGATTCGATTGCTCGGACACCGTCTTAGGCTGGCATGATCCAGGAAGACGCGTACTCTCATCTAACTTCTCATTTAGTCGAGAGATCTCCTCCTGCATTTGACGACATTTCTGCTTGTAATGTTCAAGGTCCACCTTCCAAGACAGTAGCAGCCCATATTGCTTGATACCCAGAAAATAGTCTGGCAAAAGTTTGAATGGGATCGTCGGCAATAGCTCAGCCACACAGTCATGTGCGGTTATTCGACGCGGTATTCCGAATCCGCCAAGCTTTTGCCATTGGGAGATGAAGTCCGACATTGTCGTCCATGTTGCCTTGGTTCCATCTATCCATGCGACTATCTCTGGAAGTTCCGAATGAATGAACCACTGAGGTTCCGAGGAATAAAAACCAGGCCACTCGACCCATACATTGAGTCTTATGAAAATCCTGTGGACCTCGGGAGAGACGAGGAAGAAAATATCGCCAGGGATGCCATGCTGAGGAGACGGAGGAGACGAACCCCACAAATGCGAGAATGGTATAATGTATTGGTTGCGTTTGACACTGAATTCTCTGGGATAGCTGCCAATGCTGGGAGCGATAAATGTTTGAGAGAATTCTTCGACAGGAAACGAGAGTATATCATTTGAAACTGTTCTCAAAGCGCAAGACTGCGCCGCTCTAGGAGCTGGACGAGACTTTTTCTCCGGCTGAGCAGGATCAGGATCACCTTCATGCACAACGTTTTTCCTTTTCGCAGGAACGGTTTTGTCCGATTCGGGGGCTGGAATAGTTTTCTTTTTCGATCGAACAGGATCGGTGCGGCGCTTCGTTTCATTTGATTCGGCCGACCGCGCATTTTGTGAACAGGTTTTCAGGTATCCGGCAACACATTCAGTAATTGTAGCCAAGACGCCCGACTCATCTGTACACAGCGTTGAGTCACGCATATGAATTTATGACCAAAGTACAAACGTACTTAATTCTATAGGAGGCGGTCTGGCACTTGAGCACCAGGTCGGGCCAGTGCGAGACGTGCACCACAAATGTAGATCTTGGCATAAGGGATGATGAACGAGGAGGAAGGTTCGATAGACGGGACCGCCCCATTTTATCCACGATTCGATGAAACGCGCATAGACCTCATGATTTCCGGGTGAAGAGTCGATATAAATGTCTCCGGGCCATCCTATGTCTAACGGAGGAGGTCCCAGTCCGTGAAACTCCGTGTGAGAGCCTGAACCATGACTGCGGACCGTGCTTAGATAGCTGCGACTTGGGATAGCGCTCGATGAACTTGTAGCGCCATTGGCAGGTAATTGCATGGAAGAGTTGTCGGATGGGGACGGAAGTTCCCTGGTAATTGACGCAAGGGAAGCGACGAGTGTAGACATACTCGTTTCCTGTGCCGGCAAATATATAGACAGGAAAGAGACTCCTAGTTGAAGACTAGTCCATGGTTAAGTTGAGTTTGTACAAGGAGAGATGCGAGTAGCAACACTGGAACTCGTGATGAGGCTGCTCATCTCACGTGATGCGAAAGTGGTCGCGCGTCGACGCGTACCCTAGCAACGTTCATAGCTTGTTCTCTAAACATCAGAAATTTTTGATCCGGCGCGCTATAATGGGCAGTTCCATGCAACACAGCATCGAGAATAACGTTGTACGAGCGAACTATCAAAGCGAGTACTGTTGAAAAAGGGATGCTATTGCTACTCAATCGAAAACAGCACATGGGGAGACGAAAACAACGACAGTGAACACAGGTTACGACATTCGCCTGGGATATTGGCCAGCTGCGAAGTAACGAAAGCAAGGAATCGAAAGCACGTCGAAGGATAAGTATTAGCTGGCATTATCATAACGGGGAACAAAAAGATGCAAGTTTATTGCATATGTCAATTAGCTGCTCACGAGTCATTCCAGCTAAGAAAGTGTACGTTTCACCATGTTTAGTCTTGCAATGTAGTAGAAGGTCACTGTTGTGGGTGTTCAGAGGGTATTCGAGGACTTGAGGGATTTCTAGTTGGCTGAGGATAAAAGATCGTCAAAGGATTCAGATGGAATCTTGAGCAATAGTATACACGTACAGACAAAACCTGCAGAAACGATTTTGTAAACTTCGGGAAGCGTGAAAAGCGATATCCAAGAAGCAATCCTCATCATCCGATAGCGAGTGATCTGTAAATTTGAGCGCAATTGTTAGGTGTCCTAGAAAAGGTCTCCGAGATGATTACCTACCTTGTTCCTCACTTTTCACTGTCGCTAGGCATTCCGCCATGCTCGATACATCATCCATGTTATCTGGAAGAGAGGCAGGGTTGCATTCCAAGCTGCAAGTAATCATGTTGAGGCCTGGTGATATAGCGCCGCAGTCGGACAGGCTGGGCGCAGTCCTAGAGTCGGTGCAGCCTGAAGAACACTCAAAAGACTCTGTAACGGGAGTTTGAGGCAGGTCTGGTGGAGCAAGATCTGATTGAGCGGGACGACCCGAAACATCGGGGAAGGGTGGGTGTGCGGTCCATTGAATATTATCCGATTCAACAGGACGACCGATATCGACAGTTTCGCGTTGCGGTGGACCCAAACCGGCGTCTTGGCCGCAAGTCTTGAGTGCTTCGGCTGGCTGAAGTGAATATGAGTCTGAGTCTGAGGTGTCCTTGTCCGATGCTCTTCCGGCTTCTAAGCTAAGGCGGGATAGAACGTCTTGGAAGTGAGAGTCTTGAATGGCAGTCAAATCCGAGTAGTCGCCCTGCGATTCGAGTAGTCGCACCATCGTTTGAGTATCTGCAGGAGCCAATGGTTGTTCGCTGACCGTCGCCGAGCCGCCGTCGTCACGGGGTTGTTCTCCCGCTGAACCGGAAGAGGCTTGGTCCGCACATGGGTCGACGAGACGGTTGTCGGGAGGATCTGATAGAGGAGATACAGGGTGAGGATATTCGATAGGCGATGTTGATTTGTTCAACAGGAGAGGCTCAGCACTTTCCGTACGAGATGTTTGGGTGGCCTGGAGGACAATTAGCTGACTATATTTTTTAGAATACAATGAAGAGCGTACGAATGAGGAATATCGAACAGGTTTTCGCAGCAAGAGGGGCATTTGTCGAGCTAAGAATCTGTGTTCAACGGGAGGAGACACCAGGAGCCTGCGCGACGACGTACGTGAAACCACTGCTTCCCGATTCAATGGCTTGCCCTCGTCTGACAGTATCGCTGGATGACGGGGTCTAGCAAGACGCGTGCTCTTATCTAGCGCCTCCTTCAGTCTTGAATTCTCCTCCTGCAATCGAAGACATTGCTTCTTGAAATGTTCGAGGTCGACCTTCCACGAGAGTAGCAGACCATGTTGCTTAAAACCAGAGAAATAGCGTGGCAGAAGTTTGAAAGGGGCCGTTGGCAGAAGCTCGCTCACACAGTCATGCGCGTTTATGAGGATTTGTCCTGATACCTCGAATTTGTCAAGCCTTCGGCGTCGGGAGATGAAGTTGAACCTTGTTATCCATGTCGCCTCAGTCCCATCTATCCATACGACCATACCTGGAAGCTCCGAGTGGACGAACGGCTGACCTGAGGGATGTAAACCTGGCCATTCAACCCAGGCGTCGAGTCTTATGAAGATCCTATGCACTTCAGGAGAGACCAGGAAGAAAATGTCGCCAGGGATACCATCTTGATGGGATGGAGGAGACGAACCCCAGAAATGGGAGAATCGTACGACATATTTGAGGGTGGGGTCGATACTATACGGTCTGGGATAGTTGCTGATGCTGGAAGTAGCGAATGATTGGAGATCTTGTTCGACAGGGAACAAGAGAATATCATTGGGATCCGATGCTTGGGTAGAATAAGGCTTGTTCGCTTCAGGAGCTGGACGAGGTTTCTTTTTGGGTCGGCAAGGATCAGCTTTGCTTGTGAAGTCGTTTTTCCGCTTCGCAGGGACAGTTTGCGCCAACTCGGGGGGTCGAGACATCTTCTTTGGAGGGAGGGGGCGCGTCGTTCCTTTCTGTTTAGCTGATGCGCTTCTCTGACCGTTTGTCAAGGATACAGCAATATTCTCCGCAGTTGTAGCCATGGTGCCTGATTCGTCTGACTTGGGGAGCGAAAGCTTTTTGAACTTGAAGCCGCGGCGCATCGCTTCTTTCACTTTGGCAGATGCACTTTTTTGACGGGTCGTTGGGGATCCAGCAATACCTTCTGCAGTTGTATTCATTGCGCCTGAGTCGTCTGACTTTGGGAGTGGAGGGTTCTTGAACTTGAACTTGAGGCCCTTCGTTTCTTCGGGCTTGGCCAATGTACTTTCTTGACGTGTCGCAAGGTATCCAGCAACGATTTCCGTAGTTGTAGCCGTGTTTCCCGACGCGTCTGTGTACCTATATGTAAGTTTCATAGAGTTATAAGTAAAACCACGGACTTTGTTCCGCAGGCGGACGCCGTGCACTTGAGTGCCAGGTGGGGCCAGTACGAGTTGTGCACCACAAGTATAGATCATCGCGTGTCGGGTGACGAACGAGGAACTGGCGATAGAATGGGCCCTGCCATTTTATCCACCAGTTGTCATAACGCGCGTAAATCTCGTGATTGCCTGGCGAGGTATCGAGATAGATATCTCCGGGACGTCCCATCTCCAACTGAGGAGATCCTAGCCTGTGAAACTCTGTGTAAGAACCCAAACCGTGATTTCGGACTATGCTTGAATGGTTTGAGACTGATAAAGCACTCGACGGATTCGCAGAAGCAGCCATTAAGGAATCGGCAGACGACGATGTAGATGGAATTTCCGCCAGCGGAGCGAGATTTATGGGCAGTCTGTTTAGTCTTCCAGCTTGATAAAGATAAGTAAGGGAGACCTGGTGCTAGTGCATTAAACAGAAGTGTTGTGCGCGAAAACTAAGAGTGCCTGAGGCCCTGAGCGACATCATCATTGTTAATCACGCTCACGTGACCCAGACATTGACGCGCGACGCGAATGACCAGGGGTGCTAGCTGAGTCGTTGGTCGACCGCCTGAGCTGTACGACAATTGCTAGTTATTATGGATCATTTTTAGACTAGGAGGGCGAAACTTTAGCGGGAGTAAAAAGGAAAGCAGGAATACGGCGACCAAGAAATGTAAGCCACGTTCTATCGGCGGCTTTGGGGTTCTAAAATCAGACCAAGAAACCGGCTTCATGCCAGTACCTAACCCAAAGCTGAGCGTCTTCACGTCCAAGCTGATGCACCCTGCCCATCACGTCGCTCGCCCGAATCATCTTCTCCGTCGAAAACGTTGCCATTCCTCCACTCTCAGAGGTTTTGACGTCCGAGGTACTGATCTTGTCGGCCGCCCGAGTGAATGCACGGAAAAAGTCGATCAGTTTGACTGCGGGCTACGGGATCACAGTGAGTATGCTTCCTTCCACCTGACGGAGAACATGATCTACAAAGTCACTTACGATGGCATCCAAGGTTTCTGCCGTTATTTGTTTAGCACGTGTCTCAATCTCTGAGAACCAATCACCGAACGAAACGAGCTCGAGCTCCCGACCCAAAACATCCTTGACTGCCTCTCGGATACTCATGAACAAGTCATTCCATAGCACGGGTCGTGGATGCACGACGTTCAAAGCTGGAGGCGGGGTTATATCGCTCAGAGCAACATCGACGACAGCAGCTGCTACCACATCCATAGGAAGCCACGAAACGACCTAGTACAAACTAAGCGAAAGTCAGAAGTAGAAAATTGGAACGACGTACCCCTTCCAGTTTTGGAAGCGCTCCGAGTGTTACACTCGACTTAACGAGGCTTGGTACCCAGTCAGTGGTGGCCCAAGCTCCCCTGGGACGAGCTCCAGCAATCTGGCCTATCCTCAGAGACGTTGCTTGCAGGCCGCTCTTAACCACGACCTAAAGTTCTAGTTTGAATATTCATTCGGAGGACACCAAGCAATAAACGCACCCGCTCAGCAACATACTTTGCCTCGCCGTACCCACCTCCGATCGCAACAGATGGGTCCATGACTTCCTCTGGAAATGGACCGCTCGATTTATCCCATGACTGGGCAGAGGCAATGGACGAAGTGAACACGAACCGCACGGTCGATGCGTTCGGCCCAGATTTCACGAGATCGATGAGATGCCGTGTCCCCCGGATGTTGGATTCGAATGAGGACAGCGACTGATTGAAGTCGAGTTTCCATGCATTGTGAATGACAATGGTGACGGCGCGACAGAGCTGATTTCCATGAAACAAATTCATTAATCAACGGCATGTTGAAGAAACGGCTTCTTACCTCGGTATGCGCGCCTCGATCGAGCCCCAAGTCCGGTCGTGCAGTATCGCCAGAAACAAACACCAATTTCGGGCTTTTAAGCAAGGCAGGGTTCAGCCCCTTGTCCTTGAACCTCTCCAAGTGCCGTTCCTGGTCCGTCGTGCCCTTGCTGGGTCGATTAAACGCATAAACCCTTCCGACCCGGCCGTCCTCCAGTAGCGCTGCGAGAAGTGATGAACCGAGATTCCCAGTGGAGCCCGTAAGAAGGACGGTTGCAGGTGGTTCTCGTTGCGGAGTGTATTCGGCGGGGAGGCTTTGGAAACCTGCCGTGTATTTCTCGATCAGTTCTTCCATCAGCGCTGTTCCCCGGGAGGTAGCAACAACGTTGTTGGCTTTTCCGGGTGCTGCAACGATGGCCGCGATATGGGTAGCGAGTTTTGTTATGACGGGGTAGGAGTAGACCAAATTCTGGTTCAAGCCTTGCGCTGCTGATTGGATGGCTGGGTTGATGGACGATCGAAGGGCTCCGACTATGCGAAGGCGTAGGAAGGTTGCGCTCAAGCTACGACAAAGAATCAGACAATATACAGAAAGAGATTGGGACATATCCTCACCTGTCGAATCCTTGCTCAAATAAGTCAAGCGAGGGAGAGATCTTCCTACCAGATGTCAAGTCAACGGCTTGCTCGACGATCCAGGGCTCGATGTCAGGTCCAGACCATGTTGCTGGAGGAGGAACGTTGTCGGCTCCTTTGGTATTCAATTCTAGAGTCTCGTATCTAAGAAATATGTCAGATGTTTGTCTCACAGGCACGTCGAATAATAGATATACTTACATTGCTGCGATCTCGGGTTCGTAGACGTTCAATGCAGCCTTCCGCATCACCGTTCCCTTTCCGGCGCGAGGCAGCGGCTTATCCGTGGAGACGATCAATATCATCTCTTTGAATAACCTGCTAAATGCAGGACCAGCTTTGTTAGCTTCTTCGATGGTTGGCCTTGAGGCGTTATCCTTAGTAGATATCGTAGGGGCGCTAGAGATAGTGAATGCACGTACCAGAGTTTGTTACAGATGGCCGCGAGCTGCCTCTGGTCATGGATATCGATCTCGTGTCCAGGTGCTAGCTCGATTAGAACACCAGTTTGATCGCGTTCCCGGCCGAACATGATTGCGTCTTGCACACTGGACTAATCATGAGAAATAAGCACTCAGACTGAACAACAGAAAGCTCACGCACAGTGGATTACTCAAGATAATGTTCTCCATAGGACCAGGAACGGTTTTCTCGCCCGACGAATGAGTAATTACATCGTCTATGCGACCAACACTATATATGGCAAAATTCTTTGTCAACGAAAGAGCGAATCGGTGTAATGATCGACTGACATCTTCCACAAGTGCTTCTTCGTTGGGTGATTTTCCCATACGTCCGATGTCGCGTACCCAGGCACGTCTGGCAAATTATTTACCATCGGTTGATACTTCTCCCAGGCCTAAAAACGAGGATCATAGTATGAGGCTTATATCATTGCCGTAGACGAAGTAGACGTACCAGAAATTGCAATTCAAAGGTCCCATCGCCTTGTGGCACCCACCTCACCTTCGCTTGATCGCTGAAGCACATGTACTGCCAATCCTTCTCCTCTCCTTCGAACGCCATGACGTGCACCGGGGAGGCGAATTCTGTGCCGCCATATACAGAGCGAAGTGGCACACCAGCCTCGACAAGACGATCACCCAACTTGGGCGCCAGGGGGCCTCCAGAGAATCCCTTTTTAAGAACGGGTCAGAAAACAGAAGTAAAGCGAGAGGAACCATGCGTTACGAGGTACTCCATGGTCTTGAGGATGTCCCAGGCCTCAGTGGACGCGGCCCAGACTTGTATAAAGGATGGAGTGATGATGATCGAATTTGAGCGAGTAAGCTTCGTGTGCTCCAGGACGTTCTGTGGAGACGGTGTGACTGGTGAACGCCCTGGTGAAGTCGCAGTGGGAGGGTAGACCGAGATGGACAGAATTCCAAACACCGGGTTGATAAGTTGCATCATGACAGCCAGCGGATGGAAAGGAGGCAGCGCCATGCATGCGAGAGTTAGACGGGGTTTGTGTGCGCTAAATTCAAGCACAACAGCTAGACAAGAAGGCGAATGAGTGTTCGTATAACTTTGACAGAAAAGCTACCACGTACGTGACGAGGCCCATTGTGGAAAGACTCGATATGTTTGTGAGATGGCCTTCGGCAGCCCGGTACTCCCGGAAGAATGCAGGTAGAAACATACATCATCCTTAAACAGGCGCTTGGCGGGTGCAGGGTAGCGCTGGAATGGATGATCAGCGACTTCATGCCCGAGATT
Source organism: Lyophyllum semitale (assembly GCA_018851285.1). Taxonomy (NCBI): domain Eukaryota; kingdom Fungi; phylum Basidiomycota; class Agaricomycetes; order Agaricales; family Lyophyllaceae; genus Lyophyllum; species Lyophyllum semitale. The sequence continues at coordinate 3,220 of JABCKH010000490.1, read as the reverse complement.
CGGATATGCCGTTCCAAAGGATGGAATCTCCACAATCTGGAAGTCTTCTGCGACCGAACTTTTTGCGATGAGTGGTTTGATAGCGTCGAGTAGGGGCTTCAACGTAGCGCTGGTGGTGATCAGCCTGCGACACGAAGTTTTCTCGAGTAAATGAACCACAGCCTCTGGTGAATTTCGAGGAGATTGTGGGAACGGCTGCATCAAAAGCTTGAGAGAGATCCAATCGTAACAAGCAACGGAAAACTTGAACGTACTACAAAACCGGCAACAATCAAGCCTGCGACAATTGCTTGATATAAAATGACGTCCGTCAGAGCGATGACTGCCACAACTTGGCCCTCGTCACCCTCATGATTTGGACGTATCGCATGGGCGATTCTGTGGGCTGCTCTTCCAAACTCGAGATGTCTGACAACGCCGACTCCGGTAGGTTCATTGGAGTCAGCGAAGGTGAAAAACGGCTGTTCCAAATTGTTCTCCAAATTGAAATCAATAGCATCTGGTAAGGTGAAGATTTCGTCGACAGGAGGTAGCACAGGTGTAGGTGTTGATGAAGACATTCTTCAAGGGGGCAATCCTCCGAGGCCTCCTCCTGTGAACATTTATAACCAGTTTAAAATTGGGTATGATCTAACGTGAACTCACTCGTTCGGAGACCAACGGCGATTGATACGAGACAGTGGCTAATATTGGAAAACTTCGTCATGGTGTTGGCGTAAACGTAGAGGGCGTAGCCGCCGCAGCGCGTTGGCACGCGCGTCAAACCTCAAGAACGTATGCGGAAAGGATCCCTGTCTATGCTGATTGAGGTCCAATCCTTATGTATATGGGGACGGAACGATACCGATGAATTGGTTTCTGAGCGCTGAACTTGTAGCCAGTATTATATTCGTCAGTGGATGCGCGTCAATGAATGCTTTCGATCGGTCCCAAATTTATTCCAAATTGTTGATCCGCAATTTGCCGGGCATGCCGGCGGCCGGGCCGGATAAACAACACACACGAGCACTATATTGTGCCCAAGCTATTCAAGCACAATCCTCCATGATCGTTCTGGTTTCCATACGGACCCATAGGCTAGGACCTCCTCCATCGGGCTCGAGACATCCTGGAGATACCTATATCGACGCCTTCCAGAGGTCTACGCTCGTTTTGAGGGCTCATGAATATAATTCGGCGGCCTTATCGATCGTAATACTAACAGCCTCTTCGTCACCAATTACGCGAATTTGTGGTGTAATATGCGTACTGGCCCGACCTGGGACTTGAGTGCATAGCGTTGGTCTTTGGGCCTAAATTTAACACTCCATCCACATTTCTGGTTGATCAGCTGCCCTTCCGAAAGAGAGAACCGAGGGTCTTTGTGGGATAATGCCTGTGCGAGGGGATGTATTGATGCACAACACGTTGTGTTCTCTGTTCTCCACGCTGCGGTAGGCGGTGCGACAGTCCTTCCTCTGTTTTTTGTTCATCCATTCACTTCGCTTTCCAGATAAAACACATGAGTGGGGAATTGAGACCGATGTCTGGTTCATTAAGTCTGTTACGCTGGATGGGCGGATAAGACCCGTGGCCCCATTCTCGAGGTGGGTTACTTTACGATGATTGAAGACAGGCTAACGTTCGTCTCGTAGACCGAAAGACGTAACTAGTCTTTGAACTCAGTTCCGCTTTTGCGCCCTCTTATCATTAGTTTGTCACTGCTTCGTCCGACAAGCGACAAACATTCCTGGTGCGTTCGTACTGAGTAAAGCCTCACTCGTTGAAGGGTAATTCTATGCCGTCCCTCCAGCCTTCTCCTTAAGTTCTTATTTTACCGCTCCCTCCAGTCTCTGTTCCGTCAGAACCCCTGGCGGCGGTTACTGTAGAAGGACTCCCGCTCCACTCTCCGCCAAATTTCTCGAGTTCTCATTGGGTCGTCAGTCGGGTCTCCTCTCGGTGGCGAAAAATAGCGCCCAACGGAATGACATCTACCTTGTATCAAACCAGGTGTTCTCACCCGTAGCTATCGTAGTGTTGCCTAACAGAATGATCGACCCATTCGGCCCCAGTCTGCGAAAATTCACAGGTTTGATCAGGGAAAATCATGAATCAGATGTACTCATTGAAGGTATTTTCGTTATGGTTTCTACGCCTAAATTCCGGCCGTATCTTCAAACAACTAATCCTACCGTTGCTCAAGGAACTGCGCACGTCACTGTGGGCATGGTCTGAGTATGCGGGCATCGCACACATGATCTCCCGCTCCCGATGTTCTTTGCTAGTCTTGTGGATGTAGAGATGTCCCGCCTGACGCTTCAGCCCTACACGAGCTCATGCAGCTCATGCCAAAAATCATAACTATAAATCCTTAGTCGACCGTCTTAGCTGCACGCAAACTGCTAACTATTGGAGATCATTAATAGACCATAATTATGCCGAAACAATTAGTGAACAGATAATCGGGGCGAAACTTTAACGGGAGACGTAAAAAGGAAAGAAGAAGACGGCGGCCGAGAAATGTAAGCCACCTTTCATCAGCTTTGGGCATCCAAGCCTAAAATTAAACCAAGAAACCGGCTGCGTGCCAGTATCTAACCCAAAGATGAGCGTCTTCGCGTCCAAGCTGATGCACCCTGCCCATCACATCGCTAGTACATATCATCTTGTCCGTCGAAAACGTTGCCATTCCGCCACTCTCAGCGGTTTTGACGTCCGAGGTGCCGATGTTGTTAGCCGCCCGAGCGAATCCACGGAAAAAGTCGATCAGTTTGACTGCGGGCTAAGTACGGGATCGACGTGAGCATGCTTCTCCACCTGACGGGAAAATGATCTACAAAGTTACTTACAATGTCATCCAAGGTTTCTGCCGTTACTTGTTTAGCGCGTGCCTCAATGGCCGAGAACCAATCGCCGAACGAAACGAGCTCAAGCTCCTGACCCAAAACATCCTTGACTGCGTCTCTGATATTCGTGAACAATTCATTCCATGGCACGGGCCGTGGATGTACGACGTTCAAAACCAGAGGCGGGGTTACATTGCTCAAAGCAACATCAACGACAGCAGCTGCGACCGCATCCATAGGAAGCCACGAAACGACCTAATACAAGCTAAGCGAACATTGGAAGGGAATTTTTGGAACGACGCACCCCTTCCAGTTTCGGAAGCTTTCCGAGTGCTATACTCGACTTGACGAGGCTCGGTACCCAATCAGTGGTGGCCCAAGCTCCCTTCGGACGA